>JARFIW010001582.1:0-291334 GCA_036346225.1 Platerodrilus igneus
ACCCCTTTTACTTAAACAAGCAAATTTCATCTTAAAATTAAATTTTTATGGTTAGAAAAATTCCACTAATGTCCATTTAAAGTAAATCAATTATAAAGTCATTCAATACACACAAAAATGTCAAACAAAATAGTACAATTTACCTGAAGGTTATTGTCCTCGTAGCTTCAGTGTAATCGTCCCTTTTGTAAATCACACCATTCCAACCGGATTCTATTTACAGCTTCAAGTTGTCAACGCTTTAAAATGTTCTCCATCACCATTAATTTAAAGTTGTTTCTAGGCTTTTCCGGAACTCATCTGTGTATATCTGCCTCTGGTTCAGTGGATGCAGACACATTTACGAACCATTTAGTCATTAACACCCCGCAAAATAGCAAAGAAATTCATACTTCCTTTTACCAATATTACCAATATACGCCAAAACTGCCTACTTTTGGGTATACATTTGTCGTTGTAAATTTTACTAATTGGTACCGTGATAATAAACTTTTATTACCTTGTATCTAAGTGCACTGAAGTACATTCATGTTAGCACGTAAAATAACCAACTATTTTGAGTCACTAAAATATACTAGCACACTTTAAATTATTTAATCAAACTAAAATGCACTGTTTAATATGAAGTCGCGGATGCACGAGCTTTTAACGCATCGAATCGTCGAAAGTCTAAGAGTCTAAGAGAGAAACACATATTCCCGCCTGTATATATAGCGAATAGCCGACACGTCGCTTTGTTCCCTAAAACGGGTAATTCCAACGAATTCCTCATTCTACGTTCCCAGTCTGTAGCCTGCACGTCGATTTTTATGAATTTAGTCCTCACCCCATTGAGATCTCAGAAAATTTCAACACGGCCCGCAAAGTTGTCCGAGAAAACTAATTACTTTTATACAGAAATTGTTGTTCTACCTCTGATATATGCATCCTATTTTTAACCAATCGCAGCCCCTTGACGTTGCTTAAATCCCGCCCTTTTACAATATGTGTCTTTGCTTGACGCATTTTCTCTTTCCTTCTCTAACCTGTTCGTATTGGTGCTACTTGACACTCTTCATTATCGATTATATTTTAGTCCACGCGGACTGTTATCTTGGTTTAATAACCCCGTATCGCACATTCTCGTGAATATTAAGCCCCGGTTTCTCCAAGATTCTTTGAAACATTAATTATTTGCCAAATTTACGCAGAATGAGCTTTTTTAAAAATACGCAGGTGTTCTGTATTTCCTGCTAAAGCATCTGATCGTTTCCAATATCCTTAGAATCAACATGTTTATCCAAACAAATTAACTTGAAATTGCCTTTTAAAACACGCAGGGGTGTTCAAACGTAACATTTTAAATAACCTTCCTACGATTTGACTATTATTGGGTTTTACAAGTTTTATGCTTATTATTAATAATGGTTCAATTAACTCCAATTAAAATTGATTTCCATCCTTTCATTTTTAGCGAATACAAATTATTATCCGTACGTTTTGTTTAATACCAGTTATTTAAAATAGAGTTCATTAATATAAATTTTGCACGTAATTTCCATTTGTTTAGGAATAATTAAATTATCCACTGCGCTTTTCAATACTGCTTCTTTTGATGTAAAGCGTCTTATAGATAATTTAAATTTCTTATTTTTACTGAAACGACCGAGTTTATTTATGCTTCAAGGTTTTAATAAAGCGTATTATTTAATGAAATTCCTTATACACGGTAATTAAAATTATTTGATTTGATTATTTAATTTTCTACCCTGGTCTAAATATGAGTAATATATATATATATATATATATATATATATATATATATATATATTGTATACTACTTACGAGATTTAACGATAGATCATGCCAGTTTGCTTTAAAATTATGGTCTCCCTTACAGATACTTTAGTAGATAACGACAGGCTTATCATAACAATCGTTCATTTTACACATTTTCCCACAAGAGAATCAAAGGTCCAAAAAGACAATTTTTATAAGAAGCAAAGGTCAATCACCCCGCTTGACCCCTGCATTTAAGCATCATGTGATATAATACTAACTTTTGGATATCAGACGTCATGTCAAGCAATTTTCAATTGTCAGGCGTCATGACGGTGTCATATCATGCAATTTTTGAGTCAAGTAGCCTGAATGGCCTTTGTATCTAATAAAATGATCTTTTTGAACCTTTGGCTCTCTTATGTAAAAATACATGTAAAAATTTTACTTAATATGGACTATAGCTTATCTACTCACCGTGACAAACAGTTTTTACACCATGTTTCAAATTTCGTATATGATTCTCGTATCCTCTTCTTGATTTAACTTGTATGATGGCAGGTACAACCAAATTTGTCGTTTCTTTTTATATCTAAATTAGTTGCAGAAATCGACTTTGACGACAACTTGCTTTGTGTCTAGTTTATTATTCTAATTCTTTCTGTAGCGTATTTCTAAGTATGTACGAATAAGAAGGGACGGGATGAATTTTTGAAAATGGCTCGCTGACAGCCAAAATACTGTTTCGCACAGAAGAACGTATTCTTAAAGAATAATAAAGAAAGACTATTTTGAGTTCCAAGGTCATTTTCAAGTCAATTCTTATCTATCCACGCACAATGATACGATACAAAAAAATAGAACAATACACTATACAAAAAAATTCTAAATTGTATTATTAGTTGATTATCTATTATTCAATTTTAACTGACTTTATAACAAATAATTAATTGTATTTGTTTATTCGAACTCTGAAGTATAATTTAAGTAAAGTAATAAACTTTGAATTTATATTTTAACAGCGAAATACGCTATACATGCACGTTTCAAAACTGTACAATACAAACTGAAAATATTCTAATTCCTTTTAATATAAAACTTTCTTCTACACACAATATCTAGTAAATGTACTTACACACACAAATATAAATAACGTTTATAAATGCAATTTACATATTATGTTTAGAAAGAAACAATATTTTATCACTACCTACATTTTAATACAATCTTCACCTAATCCTTGTTGGTATTTAGAAAACCCCAAAACATTTCATATTTAAATTTTTGATGGATAGTTTATATATTCTTCTTTGTTCATAAAAGTTGTTTAATGGTGGGAAAATGTTATCTCGCCGAAGAGTGATAACGAGCCTGTGTGGCGGCTTTCTCTTCTACCAGCCTTCGAATCGAAACGACGAATTTGGTGTGTGAGCAGGATTTACATCGCATATTTTAGCGGATTCTAGCTTACTCCATTGGATAAAATTAATCTCTTTTGTGATTGTAAGTAAGAAAGTTAATTGTTGCGCCATTGGCGAATTTCACGTTGTTATTATTATTATTGGCTTGTCCTTCACTAAGTTGGTAAAGCACCTTTTTGTGATCTTTGTTACATCCTACCCACATTGTTATGTGGTAAGTAATTGTCTTGTAGTACTTCTTGTTCTATGTGTTTCATGAATTTTTAGGAAACAAGTACGAGTTTATAAGTAATTATAAATTTTAAGTTTAACAGTTCCAATGCAAGTACATGCACATTTCTGAGCATCCGTTTAAGTCATATATCTGGTGGTTTCACGAATAACCAGAATAGACAACCTGAAGTAGATGGTGTTGAAGCTCCAGACAAAGAACTAATTACTGGTACAGCGCGTTCAAGCTGCAGGAATACTGAAATATTAAAAACATTTTGTTGGAGGTACCCGTTGATGGATTTTATATCAGAAGCTGCACCGTGTGAACCATGTGTAGTTACTGCAGACCCGTTAAATTGGATTTGGAGCCCTAGACAGATACTGGTGCATTGGAATTACTTCTTGAGGTCAAATACTTTATTATTTGAGTGTGTCGTGCATGTTATGTTGAGTTTACTTGAATACTGCTTTTGTGTATGAAACTATATATTCACCCTATTATTATTTTGTCTTGCCTGCAACCATACTCACACCTCGGTTGTAAAGGGGTTGTGACATTAACGTAAAATCTGCATTAATTAGTTATTAAGATTTTAATGTTTGGATGCTACCCGAGTAAGTGTTATGTTCTTATGCCTAATGATGCAAACTAGTTAGTGCGTCGACTGATTTATACATATAGTGGTAAGTCTAGTCATAAGGTTATTTACTTGATAAAATTATTACTCATTTAAGTTATGCGGTTATAACAAACTTGATGGCCACCAAGTCTGCGTACCTTTTATTATTGAAGTACAATTACGCCTGTATATACTAGTGCCCAGATACTTTGACCACCTTTACATTACCGCTGTTAATTATTATTATTTCAATCACCTGGAGTAAACATAGATATTGCTTGGTATGGGTACTTAGCTTGGTTAGTTTTGCCTGAATCATTATAGAGTATGATTATTTGGTACAATTATTAGTTATAGTGAAACTTTTATTTGTGTTTGATTTCATATTGTTGCTACTTTAATAAATTCAGGTTTTATTTTGTATTCTCTTAATTTATTGGTATACTGAATTACTTTGGGTTTGCCCGAGAATAGTGGAACACCCCGTTGTTTCGGCTTGCGCCCCCGTTCCTGGAGCACATTTATATATTACTTAGTTTTGACTCAATCGACCTTTCAGGCGGTTGCTTATGATCCCTGGATTTTGTTTTCAGCCTAACGACCTGATGAGTCTTATCTAAACTATTCCGGAGCCCTATTTGTCATTGTAACCTTAAGCAACCTATTATATCGATTAAATATCGAATTTTATCGTGGCATATTTGCGAGTAGTATCGTCAAATTCTTGCTGTTATTCATATCTTGCCATTCCGAATGGACCTGCACCTTGAAGAAGTTCTAGATTACTAGAACGGTGAAATGGCTTGCGCGTTCCAGTGATTTAAAGAACCAAACTATAGGTCTAACCAAAATAATAGGATCTTTAGTGAGGAACCAGACTAAAACAGTTCCCCGAAACAGGGCAACAGCTTTTTCGGTACTTAGAGTAGCAGAGACCATAGGAATTGGTATGGCATTCTAGGATACACTACTGCGATTTGGAAGGCAACGGAAAACCACCACATTAGCTTCCAAGTACACAGCGTTCTTAAATTGTTATTAAAGTTAATGACATCCTCTGGGGTAGAAAATTCCGAAGTTAAAATAGTCCCCTATTTGGAACTCCGGAAGTGGACTACTTCGGAGGATGTGATCAGAAAGTATGAAATACGAGGAGTGACCATCTTGCGAGTCGGAGCTTGGAATGTCAGAAGTATGAAACAAGTAGGTATGCTAGAGAACTTGAAAATTAAAATGGATAGGTTAAAAAAGAAACTAAAAAAGGCACTTCTTTGACTTTGGGAAACTAAAAGATTTGAAGAAATGTCAAATAAATTGCTGAAAGATATCAGGAAAGTTTCTTATACTAAGGAGGTGGAAATAGAGTGGAATAACATTAAATCCAGCTTAGACACAGCGGCCAGAGATATTATGTAGTATACACAAAAAGAAAATAAGGAACCATAGATCACAAAGGATATCCTGAATTTAATAGAAGAAAGACGAAAATACAAAAATAGATCAGACGATACACGAAAACAGAAAAACAAAGCCATAAAATGGGACATTATTTGCAAATGCAGGAAAGCTAAAGAACAATGGATTGATGAAAACTACAAAGAAGTACAAACTAAAATGGAAATAGGAAAGACAGACGAAGAATACAAACTAATTGGAATGAATTTTAGGGATATAAAACCAGGAGGAAACATCATTATAGAAAAAGTGGAGAAAGTGGTTTGATGGCAATAATATATAACGAATTTAATTGCAGGAGAGAAACTAACGGCATTAGAACCGGAATAAGACATTGAAAATGATGACTAGGAATATTCTATACTTCGAGATGAGTTTAAATTAGCATTAAAGGGTCTGAAAAATGGTAAGGCGCCGGGTACAGATAAGGTGCAAGCAGACACTTTAAAAGCCGCTAGACAAGCAGTAACAGAACGTTTCTTCCAACTTGTAAGTTATATGTATGAGATAGTTGAGATACCTAAGGATTTCAAACGTAACATCATAGTCTATATCAAAAAAGACGAATGGAAAAACAAGCTGAAGGAATACTAGGAGAAGATCAATTTGGGTTTAGGCGAAACAGGGGAACACGGGAGGCTATTTTAGGCCTGAGGGTGATAATGGAGAAAACAAAAGAAAGGGAAGAAAGCTTGCATATAGGGTTTGTAGATATGAAAAAAGCATTCGACAATGTAAAATGGAAAAATATTCGAAATACCCAAAAAGATTGGAATGAGCTTTACGGATAGACGGATAGTACATAGCTTATGGAAATAGCAAACAGCGGTAATAGGATTAGAGCAGGAAGGTAGAGAAGTAAATATTAGGAAAGGGGTGAGACAGAGATGTGTCTTAATGCCAATGTTTAACTTGTACATTGAAGAGGCAGTAAATGCTGTCAAATGCAGGACTACATTTGGAGTTACTATGCAGGGACAAAAAATTGATATGCTTAGATTTGCAGATGATCTAGCTGTATTAGCACCTAGCAAAGAAGAGTTAGAAGCTGCTCTTAATGAAATGGAAACAGTTCTAACAGAGAGACACGATATGAAAATTAACAAAAATAATACTAAGGTTCTAGTATGCAAAGGAAGAGAAAATAAATCAAAAACAAGAATACAAATAGATAACGCGAACTTACAAAATGTTAAGGATTTTTGCGACGTAGGAAGCCAAATAACGCAAGATGGGAAAAGCACAAAAGATATAAAACAAAGAGTAGCACAAGGTCGTGCTACATTTAACAAGAGAAAGCAACTACTGTGTTCAAAGACCACAAACATAGAAACAAGGAAAGGAATACTTAATACGAATGTGTGGAGCACAGCACTGTACGGCTGTGAAATCTGAACAATAGGAGATGCGGACAAAAAAAAGGTACAAGCCTTCGAAATGTGGTGCTACAACCGATAGATGAAGATATCATGAACAGACAAAGCTAAGAACAAAGAGGTACTGGAAACGGTGGGGGAAGAAAGAAATATGCGGAAAATAATATAACTTAGGAGAGATAGGATGATAGGCCACATACTAAGACTTGAGAGAATAGTGCGGAATATGTTAGAAGCAGAGATAAGAAAAAGAGAAATGGAGGTACGTATCCAACCAGTCCCAAGATAGAAAAACAAATGATGAAAAAAATAACTGTACTTAAATATGATGACTACAGGTATTGATCTTGCAATTTTCTCAACTAATGTTGATTGTGAGAAAAGATTTATTGGAAAGCTATTAATTTGGCAAATGTCCAAATGCTGGGGTCCTTGGCAGCCACAGGTTGCTTACCCCTTTTCACATACCACTGAATATCGGTCAATAGGGCATATAATTAGAAAACAATAGAAGCGGAACCGAGCTGTATATAGGCTGTTGTGGGAACTTCAGAAAACTGTGTAGGCTAGCTCAGAACATAAATAAGTGGAGGTACGCGTCCAACCAGTTTCAAGACGGAAAACTAATAGCGAAAAAAAAAGTATAGAGACGACGATTTATTGTCGTTTATATTCATTTTAAGAAATTATATTCAATATAAAAGTTTTTTATGAAATTTCTATCTACATTTGGGAGTAGTTGAATTTTGTTTTCTTCAATTGTTTTTGAGCTACGCCTGTCCGCGTAATTTTTTTAAATGAGAACCGGCTAACTTTACTCTACTATTCGATAGGGCACTTTTTTCTATTTACAACAGTATTTTTGTGTTATTTTTAAATCTATTTTAATAAGATTTTTACAAGAAAACACCGGTTCAAGAATTTATGAATAGTAGGTACATGTTAGATACCGTAACCCGTAACTAAATGCTGAAGTGGAAACCCTCGTCAGATTTAACAATTTCATATTAATAAAAGCTAAGTATACTTACCCACTTTGAACAAACTAACCTTTGAACACCGAAGTACCTGTGTTGCTCTTCAGGCAAAGCTCAAATTAAAAAAGACCAATTTTCGTGCAGTGCTTAAATCAAAAAGCAAGACAAAGTTTGCGTATCTATAAAAGTAGATAGTATCCCTCCTAAACACAGATGGTTCCCCAAAAATAACTAACAGAATGTTGTTTTCAACAAAATACGTTATCATAAGGTCTGTATGTATGGTTGTTTATCTACTAGAATAAGTAGAACACATTGCTTAGTTAACAAAAAATCGAGAGAAAAATTTAACCTGTTACAATCCGATTAATATTTCTTTGGTATTTCAGTGCCACAATTCATAGTTTAACTAACCCAATGCTACTACTTATAGTACTCACTAAATTTCTTGCGTTGGAATTAACTCCAAATAAAATTAATAAATTTTGCAGCTTAAAATGCCATAACTAAAGCGATGTAATGATTGGATTACATGGACAATAATCATACGTTGTCGCGGGTTAACGTTAGAAAAGTAAACACCTTGTTGGAAATTAGATTGTTTGTAAAGTTAACCATGTCAGAGCAGTAATAACAAATGCCAGTCGTCCACCTCTGAGTAGGTCGATTTCACTCTATATTGAATGCATAAAAAAGAGGTAAGCAATTTCTTTCTTTTTTTGTGATCGGAAGTCATGAGATTACACCTCGTTTCTTGAAGCTCTACATTTTAGTAAGGAGTAACTTATTTTCTAACGTGATATTCCAATTTTTATAGAGTAAAAGTACGTTACATTTCAATTTTGCTGTAAACTAAAAATAAAATTTTTTTGAATGATTGTGAACACTAAATTAATATTTCTATTAGCTAAAATTTTTTTATTAAAACTACAATACGTTTTTTAGCTTGTTAATATCGTATATCTGACGCCAATCAGATCTAAATGAAATAAAACAATTTTGTAGTATCAGATTTTATTACCACTCTCTGAAGAGTTAACTCAGTTGGACAATTTACAAACAAAAAATTTACGAAGAGCTAAAGCTTTATATTTATATATTATTAATTCTCAAATAGCTCCATAGGGGATATTTGCTCGAATTTGCTTTGTGTTGCAAAACTGATTATGATCCTTTTTATTACACGGTTATCACTTTTTGGAAAAACAATATTTATTGAAATTTACTAATAGAGTTAAATAGTTATTTAAAAAGAGTTGCTTATATCAGAGTGGTCTATGACCCTAAATTTAATACTTCGAAATTAGAGTATTGGTGGATCATTTACATTCCAGCGAAGCGTTGTTTTGTATTTATGTCTGGAGAACCACAAACGGTGGTCTTGCTTTAATTAATTACATGCTTTTTATTCAAAGTTAGAGTATAAAGCGTTAGTAAAACAGTCTAATCTATTGTCGAGATTCATTTAAGGGTCGGGGGATTTCTGCGTTTTTCCTAAAACTTTTGCTTTTGTGATGTTATAGCGTAAACGCCGTGGCGCCCTCCCTTTTGGTACTTTGAGTGAGAAAACAAAATCCACCTACAACCCTATCTCATGCCAGAGCAATGAAGCAAAGTTCAAAGTTAGGCGTTAACATATATAAGAGTTTCTTTTTTCTCTTAGCTACCTACCAACGAACTTTTCACCCTGTGTTATCGTCATATTCAGGAAACTTCCATACAGTAGCAATTGCCATTAAAGAAAATATATTACAAGTAACACCAACAACGTGGGGCGTGCAAAAAAGCAATATAGAACACTATACTGCCGCCTCCAACGTGGGGTGACAGATCAGAAGAAATTTCGTTACAATGTATCTTGATAAAGGTAATTTGGTGAGAATATAGAACGACATGCTGATGAACCCTAGTGTGGAAATATTGCCAGCAAAATATGACTTTTGAAAATATTGCTTAATTTAAAAGTAACAATAGTACAGATTCTTAAATATTTGTAATTTAGACTTTTTTGCATTAGATAGAATCAAATAAAAAGGTCTACCGCATTTAAGTTCATCCACTAATAAGATAGGTTTTGGCGTACCCCATCGTATTGGCTTGCGTACTTCTTGACATTTGCATTTCACATACTTAAACAGACTGTATTAACCCGTAACTACAGACGTACATACAACGTCACGCCGACACAGACGTGTGGTCAGAATGACCCCTTTTTTCAAAAATGCAAAATAACATCAAAAATCTAAATATTTTCAACTGTGACAATATAATAATATTATTTGAGCCCTAAATGTTTAGGCCCGCACGTTTAAACAAATTTATAATAAATTAAGATGTACTTTTACAAGCAGATTTATTTGGAATGCATCTTTTACATTTTTTTGACATACTATTGCCTTATGGAACGTACAGAGAAAAACTATAAAAGATATTATTATATTGTAACTAAATAGGTAAATATAAACCTAAATAAACATAAAAAACAGGTATTACTATAAAAACAACTTATAATGTAAAAAACTGCAACCAGTTTTTTTGACATGTTTCTCAAGCAGCACAGTCTATACATACTCTTTTTGTACATTCCATACAAATGGGAATCTTACATATAATGCAAAAATGGGATGTCTTTCTTCTTTTACTCGCAGGGCACCTTCTGCACGCTTTTCTGACTTCAAATTTTTCTTCTTCGCCAGCATTATAGTCTTCTTTTATTTGCAACACTCTCCTAATACACGCCCTGACTTCACGTGCGATGCGAATATTCTGTAATCTGCGTTCCATATCAGGTTTAATCAATTGCATAGCTAATTGTTTAACAAAATTATATCTGGTCAGCTTCGGATTATCTCTGTATGACTGATGAAGTAAATAAGAATTTACAGAAAAAATTTCCACCATTCTGAAAAAGATAGCCATAGGCCATCGCCTTGTCCTTCGACCCGATGAATAAATACTACATTTTTCATCAAGACTATCCACACCTCCTTTGGTATTATTGTAATAGGAAATTATTTCTGGTTTACCATTGTCAGTGCCTTCTTGGTGGTGAACAGAAGAAACTAGTATGACAGCTTTATTTTTTTTCGTCACCTAAGATAACATTGTTGCTCTATTGGTATATCCATATAAAGATGAACCTACATCCCTTGTTCGTTTTGGAAGAAACTCTGGAGGAATCTCTTTCTTGTTTTTCTTCAGAGTCCCTACATAAGTGAGTTTTGCTTTCTTTAATGCATCTATCAACTCTATGGAAGGAAACCAATTATCGGCCGTTATGTTTCGATTTGTGCCGATAATTGGTTTCACAAGTCTAAGTACAGATTGGGTTGGCTTAGAGTACTTCTTCAGATCGTCTGATAAATCATGCCCATCCGAATATTTGCCACTATATATATAGGCGTTTAGTAGATATCCAGTTCTTGCATCCGTTAGAGCCATTATTTTTAATCCATACTTGCAGGGTTTTTGGGGCATGTACATTTTGAATTTTAAACGGCCCCTAAATAAAACCAACATCTCGTCCACACATGCACAAAAACCTATTGTGTAAACGTTTTGATAATTACGAATAAAGGCATTAAAAATTTCTGAAATTGGGGCAAGAATATTTCGATTTCTACGTTCAACTATGGTATCGGGATCGTCAAATCTTAGAGCTGAAAGAATGACTGCAAATCGGTTGGCATTTGTAACGCATCTCAATATGTCACGACCTGATCCATCAATAGCGAATAGAGACCGTATATCTTCATGATTAGACTTGAAGACTGAAGTAAACAAAAGCAAACCGATGAAAGACCTAAGCTCTACGACATCCAAATCACGAAGATCACTTCCAGTTTCATTTTTATATTTCCATCTTATTCTAGCCATGCGTGTATTTGTCCACTGAAGAATGACGCCCATTATCTCATCATCGAAGAAAGTATTCCACACATTTTCTGGCTCTTCTTTTTTAACAGCACGATTTTTCAACCCTGGACATTTTATGACAATATTATGATTCAAGGTACGCGTGTTTTTACTGCATGGAGGTACTTTAGACCATTTGTAGCGATTTTTACCATAGAAACAATTTGTGCTAGGAGAAGATTCTGGTTCTTCAAGCTGTAGTTCTTCATCTTCAGTTGTATCAGGCTTTAAATCTTCATCTGCTTCTATTTCAGATTCGGTGTTATGATCGCTTGGGACAAAATCAGCATCCGATTCTACGTCGCTTGTGATGGTGTAATAGCCGAATATCATAATAATTTATAGTTATTACATTGTATTAAGTTTTATGCATTTAAAAGGTGAGTGACTTGTTATAGGAAGTGAAAAGTGCGGATTTGTACAGGAAGACAATCGATAGGAAGTACACGTGCAACGAACTCTAGGCTAGGTGTAATTGGAATTAGTAAATAAGCATAATTGCATAACCATTGTTAGCAGTTAAGGATTAATATAGAATAAGAGCATTATAAGTCTAACCCTCCAAATGTAACAGTTGTACTGCACCTTAAAGTGACAAGTAAATTAAAGATGTGAAATGGTCTTCGACTTTGTTTTAATCACCTCGACTGAAGCCCCCAAGAGAACACTACAGCTTTCGCCAGAACTAACTTCTTCTAACCATTTTAGCAATGTTTCATCGTAATCTTTATCTCCATACCTTACCCTCTTTGAGGTCCCAGGCACTTGGTCCTTATTCATTGTTTCAACCTAGATAACACATGCAAATCAATTTTGTTAAAACAAGAATTATCACTTATGTACAGACCTGACGTCTTTTTGACCCCTACGAATTTTTAACACGTAATAAACAAATAACTAGTCACAAAAACAACACACTACTTTGGCAGACGAGTTTATACTGAGAGCCGAAAAGGTACTGCAACGTACAGGCGAGTAACTAACAGGAGTGGGGAGAAATCAGAAATTGACAACCTGGACGGAGTCAATTTGACTCCTCGTCTGTGGTTACGGGTTAAGATTAATTTCAATTTAAAAAACGTGTTTTTATATACTGAATAATGGTCAACATAACCTCTTATCATGGCTCCGACGTGCTCGTTATGACACCCAACTGAGCACAATCCGTAACCGTTATGGCACTCGTTATGTCAAACACCTAACATGGTGCGTTTCTAAAAGTGGAAGGAAACAGCCCTTTTCCTGTACATGCACTGGTAAAGTTATGTACATCAGCAGAGAATTTTATTTAAATAAATCACAAAAACAAATATCTAATAACAAGTAGTAAATAACACTATCGTGCATGATCAAGTTGCGTCGATATCTTACAAATCTTTTAACTCCCACATTTTTACACTGATGCTGATAAACTGTTACACACACTGGAAAATAGTTTAAGCTTCCGTTTTCCAATAATGATCTGTTTGAGCTGGAATGCGGTTGTACCGGACATAAAATTTGTATAAGAGAGAGAAGAATTCACATAATCATTTTGTGTAAAATTCAAATTTATTCATCTTTGAGGATAGCTTTGGAAATTTAGGAAAGCTTTCATGTTGGTCATACTAGCATACGCAGACTTTGTATAATCTTGATCCTCATATTGTATTTACCGTTAAAAATGTGAACAGAATTCATAGATTCTTTTTGTGTCGCCAGAAACGTTAACACCCTACAATTGTTTGTAGTTCATATAATTTCCATTTTCTTAACCCAGAATCATCTTCTATTTCTGTTTTAAATTTAATAAGGAAACTAGAGTTTAGGACGGGCAAAGGAATCTTTTCAATTCTGGCAACTAAAGGATCTTTTGTGCGCTTGGGAATTAGCATTAGTTTTAACGTCTACCTATTTGTAAAACTGTTTTGAACCAATGAAACGAAATTATCAGGGGAATTGTTTGCGTACAATATCAAGAGTATGGAATTATGTAGACCTTACGCTTGTGGCGACGTTTCGTTACAACATCACATATTATTGTTTAATACCATCGAACGCTTTGCTTCCGCTTACTGTGCATTATAAGCATCCTTTCTTTATTAAACTTATAGCAATAAATAAAAAAATTAGGTGAAGAACACAGTTATTCTAATTTGCTTCACGTAATACGCTTTTGGCAACTTACAAAGACTCGGGAGTTTTTCCAAGGCAAAAGGAAATAAAATTACTAAAGCTCTGAACACAGCGGAGTAAAATACAGGTTAAAGCTGACGTTATAAATGTTCTTTCTTAGCGTTTCAATGAATTGAAACGCAGTTTACTTGATTTACGGTACAGTTTGAAAACCGCTAAGTTTAAATGTGCGCTAAAATGAAATCACCATAATTTATTGATGAGAACAAGACAAGCAGTTGATCACATTTACTGCTCAATCGTCTATTTCGCCTATTGCTATACAAAACAAAAGAAAATGTAATTTATAAGTAGTGTTGGTTGTGGCTCATTTAGATTTAGATTAGGATCACGTTTAGAGATGTACTTCGTAACTAATTAAAAATGTAAGTTTTTCCCTTATAGAACTTTAGGAATATCTGTTAATGATCTTACGTTTCGTAGCCAATCTTGCGTTTAAAACTGGCGCATATAAAACAATCGCATACATTGCGAGCTATAGTTTCTCCATATATGGTATTTGTTATAATTTCAAGAATTACTTAATTTCAATAGTTATTCAACTAATGTAAATTGTATAAATATAACGTGCACGAATCTTAGTCCTTGCGGTCATCCCCACCTACATGACACTATAGTTAAGTAAGGGATGAAGCTTTCTCCTTTCTGAGATGTAAAGTCAGTCCGGTTCTAAAATTTGCTATGAAAGGGTTTATGCAGGCTAAAATTCTTGTTCAATCAGTTATTATTAAAACTACTTAAAAAATATGTATTGTTTCACTCTTAACAATAAAAACCATGGTCCTTCGTTCCGTATTTATCAGTGCCAAGGTGCAGGGTCCATTCGGAATGGTACAAAATATTATCTAAAGATTATTCAATTCACAACGCTCATTGGATGCAATCGTTATTCTCAAGCCTAAAATTATCAACATATTTGTCAAGCTTTTATTTTAATTGCAGTGATCTATTGTACTACGGTTAAAGATTTACGTATAATAAAATTACTTATTTTCATTTTTTTAATTTCACTGTTATATATATATATATATATATATATATATATATATATTGCTATAAACTCTAAATTTATTCGCGCCCCATCGTTTGGGCGACCATATTATTTATGCTATGAACTACTGGAAATATCGAGCCCCGTCGTTGGGCTGTTATATTAATATTGCTATAAATAAAGAAGAATTGTAATTATCTCCTCCGACGTTGGGCCGTCCTATTAATATTGCTATAAATACCCTCCAGAAGCTTAACTGGATTTTATCTTGAACCAACCCTGTCTACCAATAACAAAATTTGATACGTACCGCCTTACTTGTTATCAATTCCGTATTCAACTTATAGCTTCTCCTTGAACTGTTTAAATTATCAAATCACTCCCATTAACTTTATCTTATGACCTCGACTAGCATTTATTTGGAATTATAAAATTACCTTACTTCGATTCTATACAATGAAACAAATATTATGTACAGTTTTTGTAAATTATTTGAAATACACTTTTCAATTAATTAATGTTGTAAATCTCATTTATCAAAATCATATACTTTTAATCAAAAACCCAAAGTCACCAATAAAAACCTATGATCTTTATAAAAGAAGTGTGAAACGTTCGAAACCTCTTATCATATCACGCACTTTATGCGATTCAAATCCTCTGTTTTGGCGAACTTCGTCACATTAATTTATATTAAGCAAATTCAATATTCAAATAAAAAAAATAGAAAAATAATGTCTTATAATTAAAATCTGACCTGGTCTATTTTCTTCGCATCGACACATCCATTTGAATAAAAATTATCTTCCCCCAATTCAGGATTATTGCATGCCCATTCAAAATATTGTCTATCCAAACGCTTGAACCATTGCATTTAAATCAGTGCCATCACCCTCTGGACTACCATTATTAACTTATGCACTCCAATTTATTGTCGTTTCATTTCAGACTTAGAATTACTTTTTATCAATTTCCCCAAACTTAGAATTGGTTTATCATCATTTATTTTCCCCGGCTTCAGAATAGAATTCTTATTATCATTGTCCCCTGACTCGAAATTACATTTATTCTCCACGGACTCAGAAGCCCTATTATTATCATGTTTTAGTTTAAAATAAATTCACCAAAATCTACTTACGTTTAATCGGCAATTGTAATTTTCATTTTCGCACTTATACAATTTTTCACTTTGAATTATTATTACGTATCACTTTATTTCATAGTGGCGCTCCTCGGCCATTTGTTGAGTTAAAAACTACTTCGTTATCACTGTACCTGCTAATATATCATTGATTTCCCACTCCGTCAGTGGGTATGGTCTATAAACTCGTCGCTCACTTTAACCAATCAAATAATTACATTTAAAGTACTTTCTGATGTAATTTTCTATGCTTTACAATAATTGTGACCTGGTCGCAGCTGTCTTCGTTATCAAACATGCGGTGTTTTGATGAATCTAATTGCTTTTCCATAAACAACTGATGCAATTCGACTTTTAATTTTTATCAAAGTTCTTAACTACTTGTACGTATTCACATTTATGCTTCCTGAAGCTCTATTTCTTATCTCCGTATTAACCTAATCGTTTGAAAGTCTTTTCAATGCGTGTTTAATTACACTTTATTATGTTTACTCATAAAATACGCTTGCTTCCAATGAAAAATGTCATTATTTGCCTTATATAAATTAACTAAAACTTTATCTACAGGGTATTAAATATTTACTATTTACTTAATGCACGTCTTCCTTATTCCTACGCTAACTATGCGTCTTCCTGTGTGTATTTGCGTCGCTTAAAACTACTTATACTTTATATACAGGGTGTTAACTGCTTACTATTTACAAACAATCTCCATTTCTCAATTTTTGACTAAATAAATGCAGTTTTCTGCTGCCTATGGTAATTTCTCATTTCTAAACGACCTTTACTATAAAGTACACCCTTAAAAACCCCTTATCACAGCAATAAATAAATATATATATATATATATATATATATATATATATAATAGTTATTAAGATGAAATGAAAACCCACTAGTTCGATTTGAAATGGTAATTCAACTTTAAATACAAAGTTGGGTTTTCATTTCATCTTAATAACTATTATATACTGGGTGCTTCAAAAAAATGTATACACACTTTAAACTATTGTAGTTTTCCCGCACTACAAGGCTAATGTTATATTTCTTCGCCAGGTGCCAGCATAATCGTCCCTCTATGTTATATTATCAGTTGGAATTTGTAATATCAGCATGGCGGACGTACGTTTGAGTTTTGAAGAACGAAAGCAGGTTATTAAGTGGTACTGGAAGTTTGAGAATGTAAATGAAGTTCAAAGACAGTGGAGAAGGGAGTATGATACAGAACCACCTTCAAGATTAACAATTACACGCATACGAGACAAATTCGAAGTTCATGGAACAGTGTGTGATGTGCATAAAGGTCATTCAGGTCGGCCTCGAACAGCTACAAGTGATGAGTCATCAACGACAGTCTTGGAACTGTTTCAACGCTCTCCTAACAAATCTTCAAGGCAAGGGGCACGTGAAAGTGATGTAAGTGCTAGCAGCGTGCTACGCATTCTGAAGAGAGGCAAGTATCGTGTTTACATTCCAAGGCTGGTGCAACAGCTAAATGTCGACGATCCAGATCGAAGGTTGCAATTTTGTGAATGGATTCAGGAGATGGTGATACGTGAACCGGGATTTATGGGTAGCATCATTTGGTCGGATGAAGCCCAATTCAAACTTAATGGAACTGTCAATAGGCACAATTGTGTTTACTGGTGTGAAGAAAATCCTCACATTACAATTGAAAAAGCTGTAAATTTGCCTGGTGTAAATGTGTGGTGCGGTTTGTCTTCAAGGGACTCATTGGACCTTTTCGATTTGAAGGCACTATAACTGGTATTAATTACCTAACAATGCTTGCTGATTCCATATTTCCTGCCATTCGTGCATTATACGGTAATGATGATTTTATTTTCAACAAGATGGTGCTCCGCCGCACTATCACAGGGACGTACGAGCTTACCTGGATCAAAATTTGTCGGGCCAGTGGATAGGACGCAGGGCCAATCGAGTTTCCAGCACGCTCTCCAGACCTTACACGACTGGATTTCTTCTTGTGGGGCACAGTAAAAGATGAGGTGTACAAACGTAAACCACGTAACCTAGACATTCTTTGGAATGAGATTCAAGCAGTGTGTAGAAATCTCATTGGACGTTTTCATACGATGTACAGAATCTGTGGTGACTCGTACTCAGAATTGTATTGATGCTGCAGGTCACCAATTTGAACAGTATTAACATTTGTTATTTATGTTTCATTTACATTGAACTTTCAGCTTTCTATTTTCCTGAAATTTAACTTTGTAGAACGGTAAATAAATTTTCTATGGAAGTTCAAAGTGTGTATACATTTTTTTGAAGCACCCAGTATATATTAAGCATTCATTTGCATTCCAAATGTGGATTATTCTTCTCTATTAATAACTATATATATATATATATATATATATATATATATATATATATATTTGATAATCATTTGATACTCGTGTTTTGTAAGTACTAATTAGTATCTGTTTACAGTATTTTTTTCGCACAGGGTCTTGATGAAGATTTAATAATTAAATACAAGGCTTGGTAAAAAAGCAAAATGGTTTCTTTTTTTATCGAAAATCTGCAAACCTGTCATTACGTAACAATATTTTTATATATAAAATTTTACATAAAACACATAAAATATACATGAAGATTGTAAATACTTTGGGATAGAGTAATAAATAAATGTACCTTATTTGTTTTATTATTGAACTATATCCTAAAGTATTTATATTCTTCATGTGTATGTTATGATAAGTGTGACCAGTAAAGTAAGAGTTGATACTTGACCATTGAGTAATAATTATATAGTAATAAATTCTTGGGAATTTGGAGTCACAATAAACTTGAAAATTAATGAATAATACTGTCGTTATTACGACTTGGCAGGGTTGCTTTAGTTCATTCTCTGCAGTAAGTCAAAACAGCAAATTTAATATTGCGATATAAATGTAATAATCGTAACTGAAATTTTTAACGCCCTCTAGAAAAAGCGAGAATGATTGTACATCATCATCAATAGGTCCTCAGTCCTGGAACAGGTTACATGCGTACCCTCGTTGTTTCCTATACTAATTTAACCTACACATTTCTTTGAAATTTCCGCAGTCTGCATCTTTCACAATCTGAGTGCAATAGTCTGATTTAGGTCTACCTCTACCTCTTTTTTTCCTATCTTTGCTTGTAATACATCCCGCACTAATCCCCAAAAGTGCCTTGAAACATATCCTGCCCTTCTATTTTTCCTATTTTTTTCCACGGATATCTTTATTCCCTTACTATTTCTATAACCTCTTTTTTATAAACGTTGTCTGTTCATGCCATCAACATCATCTATCAGAAGCACATCATTCCAAAATGCTTCTTCCGCTTTCTGTTTGTTTCTTCTGCTGCTCCTATGTCATAGTCGTACTGTGCTGTGCTCCACACATTTGCTTTCAACAATTTTCTCCTTGTTTCTACATTTGTTGTCTTCGAACATAGCCACTGTTTTTTTTTTGTTAGATGCAGTTTGGTTTCCCCTCTATTGTTTTACCAATATACGGTGTGTTCACGCTAAGAGATACCACTAAATATTTTAGTTTGATGATATCGGATTGAAATGGGGTTTTTAGGAGGTGAAACGAAATTCTGAAATACACATTTTAAGAAAATTTCAACATCTACCTTTATTGGTACGCGCATGCGAAATACAACTTACTTTTTTCTTAATAGAACCCCAACTATTTCCTACAGATTCCGATAGATTATTTCCTTAAAAACTATTTTCATATGAGAAGTTTTTTCCAATTACAGAATTAACAAAATTAGAGTACATTCAAGTTTGAATTTAGGAATTATTCGTTTATAATAATATTGTAACCATGTTCATTCTAAACTTGAGATATCACCGATATTATTAAATACGGACATAAATAAATAAATATTATTTAATAAATTGTACAAAGTTTTCACCTTGATGTTACAAGCATGGTTCCATACGACTCAAAAATTCTCTTCATGTTGCTACCTTTATTTGTTCTTCACTCCAATTATTTTGAAAATTAATAGGTGGATCTGCGTATACAGTAGTTTTAAATGTCCCCATAAAAAAGAAGCCCAATGAAGTTAAATCTGTTGCTCTTGCTGGCCATGGATTTATTCCATAGGTACCAACCCACCGGTTTGGAAACATTTCATTTAAGTATTGTCGAACAAGGATTGCATCGTGTGCGGGTGCACCATCTTGTTGAAAATACATATTTTCCCGCGTGGCTAATGGAACATCGTCATGCAGTAGTAACTGATTTTCAAGAAATTCTAAATATCATCTACTAGTAAGTATCCTGTCATAAAAATAAGGACTTAATGGTTTCCAATCAACTAATCCACGTCACACATTTATCCCTCAGATTGTTTGAAAATTAGTTTCTAGGAACGTAATAATAGTTGTTAAGTCAAACAAGGTCAAGGTTTTATGATATAATCTAGAATTTCGCCGTAGTTATCGACAAGTTGCTCGCGTGAAAACAATTAGAGTAAATTACGAACAAAAATAAGTATTTATATGTCTCATCTTAAAACAAATTGTAATTTAATAATATCGAAGATATCTCGATTTTAGAATGAACAATTTCATTATAAACAGATTATTCGTAAATTCAAACTAAGTACTCTAATTTTGTCAATTTTATAATTAAAAAAGTTTCATATACAAAACTTGTTTCTTAAAATATAATGTATAGGAATCTGTAGAAAAAAATGGGAGTTGTTGTTTAAAAAAAGGTATGCTGTATTGCTCTTACGCGTACTGAAAGAGCTAAAATATAGAACTTTTCTCAAAATATATATTTTGGTACACCCTTTCACATCCTGAAAACCACGTTTCCGAGGTCATCAAACTAAAATATTTAGTGGTACCTCTTAGTGCGAACACACTGTTATACCCTATTTCCCCAATTTTCAGTGGTATGTGAAGGGGGTTAAGTAGCCTGGGGCTACCAAGCTCCCTCGACATTTGAAGATTTACCGAATTAATAGTTTTCTAATATGTTCTTTTGCACAATCAACATTAGTTGAAAATATTTCAAAATTAACACCTGTAGTTGTTGATAATAATCATCAGATTTAACTGCCATTTTTTTTCGCCATTAGGTTTTCCGTCCTGCAACTGGTTGGACGCGTTTATCCACTTATTTCTATTCTAAGCTAGCCTACTCAATTCCCAGAAATTCCTACAGCCTAGACACAGCTCAGTTCTCTTTCTATTGTTTTCTAATTATATACCCTATTTCACCGAGGTTCAGTGGTATGTGGAGGGGGTTAAGCAAACAATCGTCTAGCAAAATCCCCCAACAATTAGACATTGCCGATTTAATAGTTTTTCAGTAAATCCTTTCACACAATTAACATAAGTTGCTTATAATTATCATCAGGTTTAAGTACAGTAACTTTTCGACTATCTACGCTCCGGCTCGCAAAATGTTTCCGGCTCTTTTTTATGCTTTCCAGTCACATCCTCCAAAGCAGTCCCTTGCGGAAATCCAAATGGGGGACTGTTCTAACTGGCGGCTCCGTGGCGTAGTTGGTATGCGTGTGACTACTATGCCCAAGGACCCAGGTTCGAATCCCGACACCGTCCGCTTGAAAAATGCTAGGCGAGCATTTTTCACAAAAATACGCCCTCGTTCGGATGAGAGGTAAAATGGAGGTCCTGTGTGTGAGTGTTGTCACGCACGTTAAAGATCCCTAGCTTGCTTGAAACAGCAAGGATTCGGCAAAATTCAAAATTTTCCAGATAAAAAGAACTCGCTTCCTGGCCAATGTAGTACCTTCGGGTGTAGCATTGGAAAATTACATGTAAGAATTATTTTAACTCCGGGATCTTTTACCACGGAAGATGCCATAAAGTTTAATTACAATTTGTACGCTGTGTACTTGGGAGGTAATGTGATGATTTCCCGTCGCCTTCCACATCGCAGTAGTGTGAGCAGAGTCGTGCAAGATTATGACGAATCTGGTAGGAATTTCTTCATTAATTATGAAAGTAAAATAAACACGCTTCAAAGTAAAGAAATACAAACTGTCGTGACGCAATATACCGTATGTGAGAACCTAGTTGACATTGATAATGCAGAAGATAACTACTTTTGACTACTATATACCTCGTGAGGATCCCTGATCTAAGTATTTCACAATCCATTTCAAATGTGCGAGTGACTTAAACACGTGCTACATGAATTGTATACCTAAGAACTAAAGCAATATTGGTTAATAAACTAAACAGATATAAATACATGTTGACATTTGTTGCTATTCTATTTATTTGTTAAAAAAAATGAATAATAATTTATAGAAAATAGTAACTTATTTATTATTGACGTTATACATGTTTGAATACTCAGGCTACTCTCCAAACACTTAATTTTCTTCGAGTGTACGTTCTACCGTCGAGATAATATACTGAGTAAAGTAATAAGCAATACAAAATGGCTAGTAGTTATTTTCGTTATCAAAATTGACATTACAGCAGTTTATTACATTTCAACATTAAAATTGACATTAGCTATACGAATAATATATTTATCGACCAGGTGCATTTGGCAATATGCACTTCTGGTTTAATATTTGCAAATAGTTTGTTACATATTTTCCATATACTGAGCATCAGTTTCTTTGAATGTTTCTTCTGCGTGCTTTAAATATAACGTATAGGATTTATATTTTCAAACTCAGAAAAGGGCGAATGGAATGTTCCACCTCTCCACTGCTTAATATTTCATCCAATCATTCAACAGTGTTTGAAAAGTGAGACATTGAGAACATTTATCTTATATTTTTAGGGCATCTAACAGTGATATAGATCTTTTTACCAACAAAGATCCATCCATGATAAACAAAGATTATCTGTTGCCAATGTTTTATTATTTTTTATTACCTTACAAATGTATTAGATAAACTAAAGTTTGTGATACACTTAGCAGATTTCGAGCACTAAGGACTAGTGCAACAATGAAGCAAAAGAATTCAAAATTTTCTAGAATTGTTTGCAATGCATCGGGAACTGTGACGAAAAATACATCTTGAATCAAAATCCTAAAACCAGTGGCAGCATGTTTTTTAACTGCTCAGTCTTTTATCATTATATTGATGGTTGCTGCAGAAGAAGTCATTTTGTGTTCGCCAATATAAAATGTCAAAGAACGATTTCAAACGACAAATTAACTAACATACGATTTAGCTTTACTAATCCCTAAATTACTTTCTGAAATTGTTAAGTTATCATTCTCTTATGGTGGCTTAGCTTTTTATTTTCCTTTACTTTTCTGCATTTTTAAAGTTTGTTAAACTGCAGAATTCATTAAAACCTCATCGCAATTTGATTGCTTTAGTCAAGGAATTCCTTTTACATTTGATGGCTGTTCTATATTATCAACCTTTATTACGTTACCGAATATTTAAACAATACTTCTAGGTGTAATTTTAGGCATATCTAGTAATTTTTTTTAATTCTTGTGGATAAGTCTAAATCAAGTCACTAATTTTACTATTTTGAATTTTACTTAGGTCGTTAAATCTTTCTGAAACTGTAAAGGACATTTTCAATAAGGTTTTTTTTTGCAGCTTTCTACATATTGCTTTGACATTACGGGTCTTTTTCATCGTTATTCTTAGAGAGTAGCCATTTACTTTTTATGGGATTCATATCGGGCTAGATTTAGAAGATCAAATAAATCTTGTGGAAATTTTTTAGAATTTAGTGGAAATATTCCAATCGAATTAATGCCACCATTCACATTTTCTGGAGTTAGAGATTCACATAGGTTTTGTCCTAACAGAACACCGAATTGTCCGTTAGATAGATGACCTGTTCTTACTCCTATTTGAATTTTTCCATATTCCACAAACTTTTTGTCCCACTTTATGCTAACAGGTTCTAATACACACTTATCTAGTGGTTGTATTTTAACTGTTAGATGGCTCGTAGCCGAACAAGGCCAGTCTTATTTTTAATAGCTTCCTCAATAGTTCTAATACTTATATGGGTACTGTCTTATATTAAAACTGAAGTTTGACACACAAAATAATACCGAAGTATTTTTACGTACAGATCCTCCAGATAGTCGACAAAAATGTTTGCCTTTTTCTTCAGTTGTTCTAATTTAACTAGCATTATTGGAACAATTGAAACAAAAACTAGCTTTGTTGTCATCTTTTCAATTGCGATTATCAAACAATTTCTTTAAAATAATATAAAAGTTGTACACAATTTCTGATTGCTGGGCTGATTTTCGGGCCTTTTGTAGATGCCCAGCTTTCTTAAGTTAAAATTGAGATCACACTTCATGAAAGACATATACAAATAATCCCCGAGAACATTATTTTTAAATGGGTTTGTAATATTTTTACGGATACATATTCTGCAATAAGATTATTTAACTGTCCTTTATCACAAGGATATTCAATTTGAGCACTAGTAATTAAACACACAGTTATTTGATTTTCAAATGCATTTGAAAAGAATCGTGATCTGCCAACTCCTAGTTTATTTAGTGAAATTTGCCTCTCGTTAATTCTATGGTAAATTACTAAAAACGTATCACATCTCTCTCTTAAGCACGAGATAGGTGCAGTTTTTGTTCTGGACGTCATACACAGATCCATTAATATCCTTAAGGGTATAAGATGGACCAGATTCCTTGCGATAATACCCAAAGGTACAAGGTGGCTTGAAAAATGTAATTATGGCGACTCTGACGGGATTGGTTAAGATAGCTGATGAGCCAATCCAATTGACACCCTTTGGATGTCAGTAAAATCACTCAAAATCAAGCGTGTTCTTGATTGGAAGGTTCTATGCATGTTTTTACCAAAGCACTGCCTAGTGGAGAAACTGAAATAGTCCCTGTTCTGATCACTAACTATCCTCCAACTGATTACAATATAATTTTCACCGTACTGCAGTATGCTGGTAGCTTTTGTGAAAAGTATAAGCAGAAAACCATGGCAGGGACACTTGACCACACTCTTTACATCAAAGCTATCGAGATCGTTGCAGCAGCTGTACCTGACTCCCCACTGTCTACTTTACATTTTGATGTTGTATCTTGGATGTATTGCGGTTTTGAGAAGAAGAAGAGATTTACAACAACTGATGGGAACTATATAGGCCCCATATCTGCAAAAAAGTTGCGTCAGATGCAACCTTTGCTAGAGCAATACGCACTCTTGTGTTCATTCAAAGAGCTTTAGTTAAAAATATTTAAGCAAATTGACATAAATTAAGATGAGTGCAAAGTTATCGATAAACTAACAACAAACTTTCAGAAGAGCCTTGTTCACCGTACTAACTTCAAAAACCCTCTATTTAATAAGTCTAACTAACAATTTAAAAGCCAACTAAATCACTTTGTGTCTAGTTATTTAATATCTTTACTTTACTGAAGGATTACATTCATGCAGAAAGTTCAGGTGACCGGAATGGTTATTAGAATTGTTCAAAAATACGATTACATGTTTTCACACATCTGGCCAATTTTCTTCTACCAAATCAAGCCACTTTTACCAAACAGGAGGAAATAGTAAATCTTTCATCTGGGTATCAAGAGAAATGTTTTTCGAATAGATATTACAATTATACATACACCCGCGCGCAGGTTAACCTTGAGCAGATTTGGATTATTCGCATAAGCCTTTTATGTGTTTAGAAAACCATTGACGGTAAATTAAGAAAATTCAGAGATCATCACAACTGCGTGTATACATTTGCACAATTTATTGAGCAAAGATGTAACTGTTCTACACTCTTGAATTTTGATATTTTGATATTTACTCTCAGATGTAAATATTGATCCGGATCATACCAGTCGATAGACTAAGCTGATGTTGATCCACGGTATCGAAATTAACTTTAGAAGTAATAGACGCAAGAGATTAATCTACAAGGTATTCTAACCTAAAAGGATGTATTCCGGCAAAGCCGTTACTGAAATGTCCTACTAAAACTGTTTAGTTCAAAATAGCCTTTACATTTTTATAAAATAGAAAATAGTAATATTAAAAATTTCATGCTATAGACTTACCTCAGACTTTTTTCATTCCTATCATTGATATGGTTTCCTTTCGTGCATCAATATCTAGCAAAGAGAGAAATATATTACAGACAATATAACATAAATTAACATATAGGTAAACCCAACACTAAAATTATGATATTCTCAAATTCAACCACAAGATAAGGCAACACACAAGGAAGGCGTTGAAGTCGAGAACATAAATACACATATCCTTACATATACGAGTACTTCAGGAATTTTAACAGCAGCTACATCTGCGACTCCTAAAAATATGAAAATTCGCTAACAAAAGAAGTCACATGTAAACAGATGGGACTTCTAAGGCAGGCCAAGTTCTGGAAATTCTGAAGAACGCGGCTTTAAAGAACAACCTTAAAGGTGGTGAATGTAGACTGTATAGACAACATATGACTGATATTATTTGAGGTTATAGCAGTAACAGGTAGCTCCACATCATATTTTGTTAAGACCAGCATGGTACTACTAGACATGCAGTACCTGAAGAGCATTCATATCGAATCAAACACTCGTGCTCCTCCTTAATGGATACCTTAATTTTTAGGGTTTATTTTACCGCAACTACACAAACATACATAAGAAACTACCCTATAACTAAGTTCTTAAACTGAATCTCTACTGTACTCACACTAGCACTACTTTAATCAAACTTTTGTACAAATTTCTTCATCACACCATTGTGATTTTTAAGCCCAAGCCAACCATTGCATATTTAGAAAACGGCACTATGCCATATACCACACTTTCAACAAACGTACTCCAACCAATAGCCCTCTAACGTAACGTCTTCAATTTCGAAATGCTGTATTTTTCTTAGCTATTTCAGCATCTACTTGTTTTTCAAAAATTTTTGCAGTCTGAGTTGAAAATTTTTTTAAATGCGATAATCAAGATCTTGTATTGTTGTGAAACTTGTGTGTGAACGGACATGCACAAGAGCCGAATAAAAGCAGAGAGTAATAAATTTTTGAGAAATAAATGTGCTAACACTAAGAAGAACATGGTTAGCAATGAATGAGTAATGAATGCTTGTAGTGTTGAAAACTAAGCTAACAGACTGGTTTGAAAGAATGCCATTTAGATGGTTTGGTCAGTAGAAGGAATGAGAGAAAACGAATTAATTAAAGAAGTTAACACAGGACGAGTGGTCCAAGAAAAACTGGTAGGCCACGAAAGACATGGATGAAAATCTGAAAAGAATGGAAATCTTCAAATATACAAGGGTTTATGTGTTAATCGGGCGAAGGATGAGTCAGAACAAGAAGCTACAGAATAATATTGCTAATAAAGTTAAATGTTCTGCATGATAAAATAAAAACTAATATATAAGTAAAAGTCTTTTAAGACCGGCTGCACCTAATTGGGAACAATGTGACTGGTATGCGTTTTTAGTTTTGGAATCCATGTCCATAAGCCGTACAACTTTTTACATCTCAAAAGAGTATGTCCTGCTCATACATTTCGGTAATTTTGTATACTATTTTTGTTATTGAAAATATTACACCGCTGCGTTCATTTCAATAAACATATAAAATAATACTGCACCTGATAGACACGTAGAAAGCATACGCGTACTGCGCTCTCTGTCTATGCGGAGAGTTTTACTGCAAACTAGTGCGCATCTTTATGTGGTAGAATGGCAGTTGTCAAAGTTACAAAAACACGCTGCTAGTCGGGTTTTGACAGAAATATTATGGCAATACGAAGTGGAATAATTATGCAGAGTAAGAACACATTTTTTCTTTGTTATTACAGCTAAATTCATTCTACACAAAGTACATGTGTTATGCAAATAAAATGTCATTTTTTATAAGCTAAGAAATTCCATTAGTTTTGTGACCCTTCGATTCGAGTTTCTAAGGGCGGCGGAGTGCGCCGAAACACATTGCACTGATTGCAACAGTAAGTTATGAGCTGATTAAGTACTTGAACACTTTCTTAAAATTCAGCTAGCATGACTTTTCTAAAAAATCCTTTCACTATACGCATCTTCTATAATCACAAGCAAGGTTGATTTCGGAAAGTAATTAGTCACACCTTAAGATTTATTTCCCGACTACAAAATTAAGATTAAGCGTAGTATATTACGTGCATCCAATTATATCAGTCTTCATTATTAAGAATAACGATTCTTTTTAGTACAGCGCCGTAAATAATATAAGGCTGCAGCAATTACGACAAAAACTTTTGCTTTAATATTTCATCTTCTCAAAACGAATGTCGGGAAAGTACGTAAAAGGAAAATATATGGTTTCAAGGGTAATTCAATACTTAATTAGTTTTTGAGCAAATGATGCTGTGCAGCGCTTTGATGGTCTAGCATTTACAATGGTTGAATTTAACCTTGAAACGGATTATTCTTACAATACTGACGCCGTTAGATTTGCGAGACAGGGCGCGTATGTTTTTTGCAATAGCAATTCTATTATGATGAAAGGAGTTCTGATACCTTACGGAATATTTATATATTTATAAATAAAAGATTTGTTTTTCATAAAGTAAACTGAATATGATAAACCTCGCAGGTCACTAACGGAAACTTTTTGCTTTTCATGTAAATCGTCAAATTACTACAGCTTCCTTAATACACACTATGTTGCCAATTTCAACGAAGAAAAGCAAGACCGAAACAGTTACAGTATTCTTAATAATAACACAAATGTGATCGGTATATATAATATATATTGTAATACTTCCCTTTTGTTATGTTTGTCGTATTTATGACTACTTTATTTTAAATTAAAATATTAAATTGTTTCAAATAAAATATTGGACCTTTACAACTTTGTAAGATATTGTCAATCTATTAGTCAATTAATTAATAAGAGCAATGAGTTTCTTATGGTTGAATCTTTAATAATACTAAAGATTCAGGCTAGCTCAATATATCACTTTCTATTCGACGATCTCATGGGGGGATCAGGTCCACACGTAACTTTGTGTTTGTTTAATAATTGACTTATCTTTACTTAGGACAGTGTCACAAAATAGGATCGAAACAATATTAAAATTGTTTAAACACTTACGTTTGAAATCCTGTTAGCAGCGTATTATTTTATCGTTCAAAACAGATATTTCCTTCAGAGATTATATCCTCTTCCTTTTATTCCCAATTGCGCCAATCTCTGAATTTCTTTTTAGGGTAACTCGTCACAGCAAGGTTCTCACTACAACCTCAGTACGTATTAGTAAATTGCAAAATAAGTATAAAACCTCCTTTCAATCTCGCATCTGTCAACTACTTTTGGCAAATACTGTTTACCGAAAATAACGAAATCGCTAGGAAGTTTTATTGTGTATTTTAAAGGATCGGCTTGGACTTTCCTCCAGGACCTAATCTAAAGAACAATAAATATACAATAATTACTGGTATCCTGGGTGCTCGGTAACCCTGCAAGATACTACTATAATTAAAATTAATAATCTACTTTCCTATAGATATCGTGCTGTCCTGAGTTCACCAACTCCATAGGGTCCTTCTTTGCTTGGTTTATTCACAAATTTTCCTGTATTTTAAACTGCAACTATTCTTTGACAAGCTGATTATTCTCTTGTTTCCTGATTTGTTTTCTAGTGGTATGAAATCTTCTTCTCTATACTTGGATTAAATTTTAACTAGACTTCAAATGACAGATAGGAATTTAATTTGACTTTTAACTTTTCTTTTCAAATTAAAAAAAAACAACCAACCAATCAGTATTTCAAAGAACTTCTAAACACAATTCCAATAACTAATGTCTATATACAAGGCGTCCAAATATTCTGTTTGCACTACAATCTCAAAATTTACTTCTTCAACAATAAATCTCTTCTTCTAATTTCTTCTCTAATACAATATATTTCTAATCTCTATTATACCTGCATATAATCCCTACACTATTTCACTATTACCATAGACTTTTATCTTTTACAATCACTTATTTTCCACTAAATTTACACAAAGCTCAATTTCCTATGACCCTTCGCATTGAAAAATTATTTGACCAAACTCTATTATTTTTGTTTTCCATCGCCCAGGTAACCTCCAACAGCACACTTCTATCCCTAATATTTTCTTTTCACCCACTATGTTATCTCTTTTAAATCATTTTCTAAGCCAACCTGCTTATTTGATGATATGTAGGTGTAGCACATGCTACCTTTTGTTGCTACTACATGATGACATGCACATTGTTTTTTATTTACACATACTAAACTAACTTAACATTCCTAATGATTGTCTTGTCGAATCTTTTGGGCAAACTTAAAACTACCTTAACCTATAACCCGAAGAAATCTCCACTTCCCCCTTTAAAATTAAAACCTCCCACTTTCTATGTCGAATAAAACCCCAGTCCAAAAATATACAACAATATATATATATATAATTATATAAAATTAAGATTCGATTTTGGGTTTTACTTTGCCGTGGAAATCTGGACACCTCTGGATTACTCGCTTCAGCTCCTAAAAATCCTTCGAATTCCACGAATTGGGCGTCATAAAAGTGCCGTGGAACCTCAGTAAAATTCGTGCCCCATCTGGGCTAACATATGAAAATTTCAAAAAAAAATTCAGAAACAGGATTTCTTACTCCCTATTTAGGACGCCTTCTAATTTCTCTGCTCTGGCTAGCTTAGCTATGCCTCTTCTCGAATACCTAATATTACATACATACCTCTTTCACACTCACACACCATCAAATAAAATTACCAAATATCACAACAACCATACAACCTTTTATTTACACACATTAACAGATAAAATATTTCTACACATGTGTCCAAACAGTTTGATACAATAATTACCAGCTCAATTTATTGTACGTTTTAAAGTTTTTGATTTTTAAAATGATTTTAAACAATTCGATTAGATATGAGTAGATGGGCCCCACATGTAACCCTAAATTGATATCACACTGGAGTATTGTGAGCTCATTATAGCCTAGTTTTGTTTGTATATGCCTTTTAAACCTTGCATTAATGAAAACAAATTTACAGACCCGTTTACCCTTTACAACTCAATTTATATCCTGAATAAATTTTGGATATATTCTAAATACACTCTTTTTTAATACTCATAATTAGTAAATTGTCCTGTACCTGTATCTTTTAAAACAAGTTTTTAAAACCATAAATATGCCACCAAAAAATCAACCACACAACACAAAATTTCCACAAATGTTTATATAACAACAGAAATTTCAAAGTAATTACCTGGAGACACCTTTATTTTCATTACCGTCGGAGATGACTACCAGAACCCTTTGGCGTAGTTTCCATTTACTGTACTGTTTGCCGGATCAACAGACCTCTACCATTTGATATCTCTGCTAGATATTCGCGTAGTCTTACAATACCATTCCAGACTCATATATCATGCATACAAACTTGATTACCAGTTCTGCTTACCCCCAGATATCATGAATCCATTAAATAATTTTTGTCGTAGTAGCCGCACCTTTTATTTAAATACAAACTAACTCGTACGTCACGTAAATAACTTGAGGTCCGCTACTACAGTTTTATATTTTCAACTACGATATTAAATGTAACTTTACTACACACACAAAATACTAACCAAAAGCTTTATTATTATGTTTGTTGAATCAGTATTCAGCACTTGGTCGAAGTAAAAGAGAAGAGAGCTTTAATAACTTCGCTTGGGTATTTATATTCGTATTCAAACCCCCTTCTGAACCCGTTTCATTCGAAAAGCTTATTTTCCAAAGCGGTTTCTAAAAATTTTGAGCGTAACCATCTCTAAATTCCGCAAAATTTCTCCAGCCCTAGGTGCTATATACCTAGAATTCGTTTTCTACCTTTGCGTGTGCGTTCGTTTCTAAACTGTTGGCTTTCAACCAATGACAAAGTTTTCTGTAGTCCCCAAACTCCGCCTAACCGCTATTCAACTTTGTTTTATACATGTTTGCTGTCTCCTTCCAAACCCCACTCGAGTTACAGAAAATCGATATTATCGACGTCCTACATCAACTTCACGTGTATATCTTACGTGACTTTCAATCCAACGCTGCTCTATATTTGTCTCTATCTGTTATATATTACCGATTGTTCATTTCACTATCTCCTTAAGATGTTTGTTACCCTAGCTGTTTACACAAATTGACGGTTGAAAACAATTTCTATGAAATCTTATATTAACGTACGTTTAAATACTCTGAACGTAACATTTAACAAGCAGGTGTTCCTGTTAATTATTGACCGTTTGAACATAACAATTTCTCGATTTTCTGTTTTTCCGTATCTGTGTAAATGCACGTTGGCTTTTAACGAATATATTTGCGTTAGAAATTATTGATTTTTTTATGCAAGCACGTTTTTTTTGCTTAAATGCGTTTGATTAAAATAAATTATGATTAATTATGCGTATCCTTGAACTTCTATATGCTTTTAAGCTTTCTTCCTTTATGTAATTCTAACATTCCAATTATTAAATATAAAAATACCTTAATACTCGTCCGTTTTCACTAATGGAATTAAATTAATTTGGCGCGTAAATAATTTGCTGTTTTCTATATACATGGTTGCTGAAATTTTATTGTATACACCTATTTACCCCTTTAAATCTACAACATAATCCCCCTATTTCAATTAAAAAAAAACTTACCATGTTTTTTGAATTTAAATATACTAATTCCTACTACCTAATCTTACACGATATTTCTAAACACCTACCTAATCACCTAGCACTACCTATACCTACCTATCCAACCTATCACTACTTATATACCTATTTCCATCTATCTCTAATTATTTCTATCTATCTACACCTATCTTTATTTCTAACTAACTATTCACACCTATCACTACTTGTTACCTATCTATTCCTATCTATCACTAAGCTTTTCACTTTCTATTTGTATTTATCTCTTTTTACTTTTTTTCAACTATTGACTCTTTAAGTACCTCACTTCTATATTTTTCTACCTATCTTCACTTTTATTTAAGTTTCTTCTACTTATGTCCCACTGTTTTATTTATAACACTACCTATTACTATCACTATCTATTTATTATACTAACTATACACACCTAACTCTACATCTAACTATTTACCTTTGTTTATCCTATTCCTAATTCTACTTCTCTATATACACCTATCTCTATTTCTATCTATTCAAATTCTACTCTAACTATCCACCGTACTCGGTGTAATGACGTTTTTACTTAACTCCACCGCTCTGTGTTCTCAAACCAAATTTAATCTTACTAATTTTACTATTATGCCACGGCTTCAATCTACACAGAGTGCACAACGTTACGATGATCAATTTTTTTCTTCTCACCCCTTTATGATTACTTCTTTGTTTGAATTTATAAAACATAGTCAATTAATTTCATATAATGAAAAGAAATATTATCTACAAGTTTTGAATTGATAAATATATAAATACACCCTTCAATCAATCAATATCATATGTATCATTTATCCCAAAATTTATATACTTTGAATTCAATCTAAAGTCACCAAAAACTACCTTTTTTTACCAAAGATACCTGGAACGTTCTAGACCGCTTTATAATATGTTACCTAAGTTTAACGTATGCAATGTTTGTTGTTGACTTTATCACAAGTTTATATAAATTAAATAAGTTTAGCATTAAAATTTAAAAAGGAAAATAACTTAAAACTCATGAGATCTGACTGGCTACACGTTGTTCAGGTTGTGGATCAACACTCTTTTGTTGTCCTCCTTTGTTTATCACTGCTCTGCTTAGTTGACCGCTCGTTTTCTATAAATTACTTCGTGCTTCTTTATTTTATTTGCATTGAATCTTGCAACTCCGAATTGTACCAGAATTGTACCAAAATATAAATGTCGACGCTGATTTGAAATATTATATTGACCCAGATTTGAATTATTCTTATCGACGCATACTTGAATTATTCAGAAATACATCACTAATTTGAAATATTATCATCAACACATTTGAATATTCGAAATGTTCGAAATATTCTATCGATCCATTCGAAATATTCTCGTTAACATACTTGAAGTATTCTATCGTCTAATTCGAAGCCATTGAACGGCAAAAAAGTCTTCATAATGGTAGCACTATTTGTCACTTGTAACATACACTTGATATATTATTAAATATTAAATTACGTGTGACTTTCTGTTTCGTAGTGACACAGCTTCGCCCTGCTTGAGTTATGAACTGACTCGTCTTATCATTGCTCTGTGTTTATATAGGCTGTTCCCACTTACATGTGGGCGGGGTTTCAACAAGTCTTGTAGATATCTCAACCAATCAGGCGCTGCATTTAGAAGTTGTTTCTGATGTAATTTCATCGGTTTTCCATGCAATGGTGTTTATTTGTTACCTTATTATTCGTTATATTGACCATACGTTGTTTTGTGTAGATATCGCCTTTTCCATAATTGAACAAAATAAATGATGTAATTTTAATGCTATTTTCCTTTATGCAGTTTTATGCGTGTTTGAAACTGCGTTCTCTTATCAAAAATGTTTATATTTCAGCGTAATTGCCTAAAGCTTTGTTAGATTTTATCTCTTATCTTTGTATTTGTTTCATAACTAATTAAAACACTTCTCAACGCGTGCTTAATAACATGTACTATTATTTCTTCTGAATGCGCGTACTTTTGTTGAAAGATATTCTTACTTGCATTACTTAAAATTAATAGTCTATATACAGAGTGTTAAATAGTTGCTATTTATATAATGTATGAATTACCTATTTTTCTGCTAAATACGCGTTTTATTGTTGTAAGATATGATTGCTTGCGTCGCTTAAAACTAACTATGGTCTATATACAAGGTGTTAAATGCTTGCTATTTACATAATGTATGAATTACTTAATTTTCTGCTAAATAAATGCAGTTTTCTGCTTCCTATCGCAATTTATGGTTACTACACGACCCTTGCTACACAATACACTCTTAAACAAGCCCTTATTACAGCATTATATATTTATATTTATATATGTATATATACGTATATGTATGTATATATATATATGTATATATATATATATATATATATATATTTTCGTGGTATAACGACCTTGCAATTATAAAATATAATATATATAGTAACAGGCTTTTTGGTCTGCTGGTTAATATTGGTCAAACCTCACAACAATTAAAACAACGCTTAACTCAACATAAAAGCGACATCCGTGTTAAGCCAAACGCTTGTGCTTTGACCTTACACGCAAACGCAAACAAACATAAAATAGATTTTGTTAATCCTATAATATTACAAATTGAAAATAAAAATCCAAAAGAGAATTCCTAGAAATGTGTTACATATTTAAAAACCTAAACACTATTAATAAAAAAACTGACATTAACACACTAAGCTCTATATACACCTATCTACTTCATTTTAAATCCAAAAACAAATTCAACATAACTGATCAAATCACTTAATAAAACAACATAAACATACATACATGCACAAACAAACACACGCATTCATTCACACATTCAAACATCCACATGCACCCACACACACATACACAGACATACATACATTCACAAACAACATAAACACACTAAAATACATACGTAAACAAATAGACATACATCAACATACATATATAAACATACATACATACTAAAAATATCTAAATTTCAGTCAGACCATAAAAGAAATTAATTACAATCTAGAAAGTTATCTCGAACAGTGTCAAAATTATAAAGGAATTGTCATTATAACATTCAAATGTAATTAACAAAGCCACATTACTGTTTTCTTTTCAAAAGCTTTTACCACACTTTCAACTTATATTCAAAATTTATATATATCAACGATTTCATTGTAAAACCTCACATTAATAAGTAAGTTTTAACTATTTTATGCCCATACTAACGTTTCTTAATTTTTAGTATCTTTGATAATGGTTTAAATTAAACCGATTAGTTTATAATAAAGAGTATATTTTATTAACCAGCAGACCAAAAGCCTGTTACTATATATATATATTATATATATATATATATATAAAGGTACTCATATTTAGACCAGGGTAGAAAATTAAATAATCACATCAAATAATTTTAATCACCGTGTAGAAGCTTTGGGAAAAGGTACGCGTTATTAAAACCGTGAAGCATAAAAATTCATTCGTTTCATTAAAAATAAGGGAGTTAAATTATTTACAAGACGCTTGCTATAAAAAAAAGGAAGCAGTATTAAAATGCTCTACGTGTAATTTAATTATTCCGAGTAAAGAAACAAATGGAAATTACGTGCAAAATTTATATTAATTACCTCACTTTTAAGTAACCGGTATTAAACAAAATGTACAGATAATAATTAATATTTGATTAGAAGTCACTAAAAATTAAAGGGTATTATTTTAATTGAAGTTAATTGAACCATTAGTAACATATAACATGTATAAAAGCTAGTAAAAACCCAATAATATTCAGATCGTAGAAGTATTATGTTTGAACACCTGCGTATTTTTAAATGTTGTATGTTCTGCGTAAAATTTGCAGATAACAAATGGTTACAGAGAATGTTGGACAAACCGTTGCTTAATATTTACGGGAAATGCTAATAAGGTGGGTTATTTCACAAGTCCACGTGGATTGAAAATAACCGATACTAAAGAATATAGATATGTACCACTCGGAACAGGGTAGATAGAGACAGATAATATGCGCAAGACCGAGACACATATAGTAAAAGGCGTGAGTTGAGCAACGTCACTGGGCTGCGATTGGTTGAAAATAAGAGGCAAACTTGAGAAGCAAAAAATAACATTTCTGTATAAAAATTAATTAGTTATTCCCAGACGTTGCGAGCCGTGTCGAAATTTCTGAGATTTAACTTATGCGAGTGCAAATTTAATAAGAACCGACGCACAGGCGGTCGAGATGGGAACATAGTATACGAAATTCTAGAAACTGGCCGTTTTGAGGACAAAACCGACAGACAGGCTAACCACTATATATACCCGGGTTAATATGAGTTTCGCTCTCTTAGATTTTTCGATTTGATTCAATGCGTTAAACAGTGCTTTTTAGTTTTCCGATTTTGATAGAATAATTTAAACAGTTTGCTCGTATATTTTGGTGATTTAAAACAGTTTGTTCTTTACGTGCTACAATGAATGTAATTTAGTGCACTTAGAAAAGAAGATACAAGGTAATAAAGTCTAGTATCACTGTACCAATTAGTCAAATTTGCAACGACAAAGGAATACACAAAAGTAGGCAGTTTTGGCGTATATTTGTGAAAGAAGTATGAATTTCTTTGCTATTTTTCGGGGGTGTTAATAATTAAATGATTCGTAAACGTGTCTGGATCCACAAAACAAGCTTCAGATATACACAAATGAGTTCCGGAAAAGCACTGAAACAACTTTAGAGGAATGGTGGTGTAGAAAATTTTAAAGGCGACCAGCAATACGAGGACCTAAACATAACCCAGTTGGATTGGTGTGATTAACAGAGGACGATGTACATTGACGCCACGAGTGCATTAACCTTCAGGTAACTTATGCTTTGTTGTTCGATTTTTGATGTTTTGGTGTGTGTTGAATAACTTTATAATTGATTTACTTAAAATGGACAGTAGTGAAATTGTACTAACAACAAATTTTTAATTTTAAGGTGAAATTTTCTTGTTTAAGTAGAAAGGGGTATTTAGTATTTATGTTCTGGATTATGATGAAAATTTGGGTATGTCTTTGAGCTCAATTAGACGAACCTGGTTAATTAACGTAAATGGGTGGTAGATACTCCCTTTGTACTCAGACTCAGGTCTGCATATATTGTTATATTAATTAGTAGGCATCTACAAGGACTTTAATTCTGGATGCACATTAATATGATAACAAATTTAATCTTGAAATTTTCTGATACTGAAATTTATGCTGAATTTTAATTTTGAAATTTTAATGTATTGTGAATATTGATGTAAATAGAGTTAACGTTGGTGTTTGTGATAGGAATGTGTTTGTTTTTTTTTATGATTGAGGATGAAAGTTTTAACTAGGTGAGTAGCCGAGGCGGAAAAGAGTAAAGAGGCGATTAACAGAAGAAAGTCAACGAAACAGTTAAGTTAATAGCTTTTTGTGGGTTTCACAGCATTCTTGACGCCCAATCTGTGGGCCACGATTCGAAAACCGTAGTTCCCGGATTTTGGTGGAATCACAGCAATATATATATATATATATATATATATATATATATATATATATATATGCCGTGGATCTTGGATTAAGAATCGAACCCCTCTAATTATCAATGTTATAACAAATCGAAAATTTAGACACATTAGACATTTTCAAAAAAAAAACATTAATTTCTTACCCAGATTCCAGCTTCCTCGGTTGAATTGCTTTCTTCAACTGTTTCCGGCTGGCTCAGTTGGGCCTCCTCTTGTATGCCTAGATTCACTCTCATACTCTCTATAGTTCACGCACACTCTCAATAAAACTACAAAATAATACAACAATCATACAATATCTATTTTCCACTATTTACAAATAAAACTTCAAAATTATTTACATCACAGTGGTCAAGTTTACCTCAATAAATTCTATTTAGTAAAGTCCAGAATTTTAACTAGCAATATCAAACACATTGAATGTAACGTGAGTAAATTGGCCTTGAATAATACCTTATCTTTCTTTCTGTATTTATAATTAATTTCAATTAGGCAACTCTGGAGTATGGTGAGCTCATGATAACGCAGTTAATTATGAATACTCCCTGTATGTTTGTTGTGGTTTGTTTAGCATTCTTCTTAATCTTCTTTGGGAATGAAACCACTCATAGTTTTTAAAATCTATTTTATTTACGTTTCGATCCATGACCTAGGATCGTTGTCAAAATAATAAAAACTTTAAGTTTGACGTTTATGACATAAATTGAAGGTTACTTTGATTTATTGATGTTTGAAATATTTGGTTTGAGTACACTAAGCAAAAATTTTAAAGTTTAAAGAATGATTGCCTTCAATTTGTGTTGCGACCTGGGATCGACTTTCCTATGGTAGCCAATACGCTTAACGTGATTTCACGTTAAGCGTATTGGCTACCATAAGAAAGTCGATCCCAGGTCGTAACACAACTTGAAGGCAATCATGTCAAAAGACATTATAATATGTATTAATGACAATCTTCTACTAGAATGATTTTTACACCCTAGAGAGAGCTCCATTTTGTTATTTTAATTTGTGACCTCACCATTTCAATTCTGGTGGTGTTTACCTATATATATGTATTTCTGCATTAACAACTTTTAATACCTTTGAAAAAGGCAAAAACCTTTGCCGAAACGTAAGGTCTTAATTAAATGTTGTGCTAAATACAATATTGCATTTTGATTTGGACTACATCATCCCAATTTTTCATCAATAAAACTAATTTATAAAACATAAAATATTAGACCAGTCCATTAACTAAGAGTGAAGCTTATATTTTTTATATATATATATATATATATATATATATATTCAGTGTATTTAACTATTCTACCCTGTATAAATATAAAGGTATTTTGTGACCATACATTTAGATTGTTGATACTTAAACGCAGTGCGGTTGCATGTGTGTGGATCACCAGTCCGCAGCGTTGGCGCTGCATGTCACGTGCCCTAAACCGCACGACACATTATGCACACACCTTTGACCAATTTTTTAAACACCTGTTAGTCTTTTTTTTTAACAAAAACAATAAATGTTTTGGATTGATAATAAAATGTATTAACACTTGTATAGGAAGGTTTAATCATCATCCCTCAACCTTGCGGTACGCGCGCACGGATTGTTACTCCGAAGCTCTTTTGATTATTAAAATTGCAGGCAAGATGACTATGCAATCCAACCCGCCTTTTGATTACCAGCTTTATATTTAGTACGTAGGGGGAAGTGTGGCACATTGATGCAAGATGCTTAATGATACACCAACAGTATTTCAATATCAAGAAACGTTTTTTGTGTAGTGACGTCATTAAAACCAGTAACTACACGAATGAGTATAACAATGGCGACCGCACCGCTCATCATAGCCGTTGGTCTTTGACTAGAGTAAGTGTGTTTATATCGCCGCAAACTAATAAATTACGTGAGAAATAAAAGTGTCTCAACACTGTATTACATGGTTTGGTTAAGATTTAAAAGTACCTAAGGTTAGTTATTAAATTTACTAATTAGGATTACACGTGTTTTGAAATAAGTTCTGTTATTTTTATTAATAATTTAAAAAAATGTTTAAATTTCCTTTGGGGTACTTTGATACACAAATGCAATGGGCACATTGATATGCATAAAAGTGCCCCGCTAGTGTGCAATTGTGCCCCAACATACAAGTTTACATAAAATCTCTAAACTAGTTATTCTGTTTGTCAGCAAATGGTACGAACGTATAAGCCCAAGACTGATAGACCGAGTATCGACGAGGATAATGTAAAGATTGCTGTGCTGAAGATATTTTGAAGCAATTGTCTATACGGAGCTGCAACTTTGCAACACCGCATTGAAAAGGTTCGAAAAACTATTGAAGAAAGTGAAGCGACATCTTCTAATATGTATACTTCCAAGTACACTGTTGCACAGGTTTTCTCAACTGAACAAGAGAAAGCGCTCACCGAGTATTTATTGAACTGCAATAAAATGCATTACGGGCTGTCTTTGCAACAATTCTCGGTTTTGGCTTATGAATATGCAGAATACTTGAAATGTAAATATCCAGAGTCCTGGAAAGCAAATAGATGTGCTGGTAAAGATTGGGTGGCAGGATTTCGAAAGAGGAATCGAGATCTAAACCTCAAAAAACTAGAAAATACGAGCGCAGCACGCAGTTTTGCTTTTAATAAAACCGCAGACTCTGTCTTTTTTGAAATTATGAACGTGTACTAACTCGTTACAAATTTACCCTTGATCGTATAATACATTTTTACGAAACTGGAGTTAACACAGTCTTACATACACCTAAAATTTTGGATGAAAAAAACAGAGGCAGGTAGGACAAATAGTGTCGGGTGAACGAGGAAAACTAGTTACGTTCTGTGGAATAGTTACTGCAACAGGCGCCGCTTTTCCTCCTGTGTATGTCTTCCCACGTGTCCATTTCAAAGAATACTTTTTAAATGGTGCTCCGGAAGGAAGTCTAGGTTTGGCAAACAGAAACGATGGATGACTTCAAAATTGCACATTCAAGTTTAAAAACATATTCAGCGTCATACTTTATGCACCAAGGACAATCCAATTCTAATCATATGTGACAACCACAAGTCTCATATTTCAATCGAAGCAGTCAACACTTGTCGTAGCAGTGGCATTGTCTATCTGTCTCTTCCACCACACACGCCACACAAGTTACAACCCTTGGGCGTCTGCATTTTTGGGCCGTTTAAATTCAAACTAAAAATTGCTTTTAATGACTGGCACGTTCGAAAGACTTTGTCCTTATACAGCATTGCTGAACTAACAAAATCGGCCTTTTTGGGATCTTTCACTCTAAAAAATATTGCAACTGGGTTTTCAAAATCAGGCATTTGACCATTTAATAGTCTTGCATTTGCAGATGACGATTTGATTTCGCACCAATACAAATCTTTAATTCGAGTTCTCAAGATATTGCTGACGATATGGGTGTAACAATTGAAAATAATGCACAGGAACTAGATTTTGTAAGCATGGATATTAGCTAAAATGATGAGGTTGTCGAAAACCGTGAAGATGACGAGATTGAAGTCAGTGCTTCTAGGAATAGATTGAAAGAGGATGTATTATTATCTCCTACTGTCGTTCTGCCAAGCACTACGTCAACATGGTTCCCTACCGTAGTTAGACCAAATCCTAATTGGTAAAAATGCCTTCTCATCAAAAAAAGAAAGAGAGAAAGAGAAATTGAGAGTTTTCACTGATACACCGGAAAATAATAAGTTACAGTGTAACATATAAAATTTCGGTAAAATTTGGTTATTAACCTTAGCGCGCTCTAGCTGTTATTTTAGTTGTTATCTAACAACATTTACATAATTCGTTCAGTCATTATTACATATTTAATAATCAATAAACTCACAAAACACATTTTAATCCTAATTACAAGTAAAATATACAAACTACATATTCCTTTTGATAACATTTATATATACAAACTTGGTAACGTGTTCCTACATCGTAAAGTATCTAATATTTTAAAATCGTTCCGACGATTGGCGATCGTTTATCACTTTTCGTTTAGTAGTTAAACTGAAAGGTCGCTTCGTGTTGGGAATGCTCAACATGTGCAGGAAAACCAAGTTTTCCTGGCGACGACGTCGTAATCGACGAGCAGTCTGTTGAAGTTGTCCATGACAACTATATTAATAATGTAGTGTACAAATCCCTTAGCGAACGGTTTGTATAAATAAATTAGAATGTGAAATTAATTATTTTATTTTAGTGCAACTTTTAACGTACAACTTTAATAACGTACAACTGTAATCCCGTATAATTCTGAACGTAAGGCTTTGATGCCGTGTAATTTTATAATCAAGAAATATGAAAATTTGATACCGAAATAAGGATGGTTTTGTAGTAATTTTGGAGGAGACTTCACTTTAATTAATGGAACTCGTTTAGCAGGCAAAGCCATAAACTACTGTGTTCCACATGTGACAGATGTTGTTTATAACCAGCACGTTCTACTGATGCATAGGTCGATTCAAGGTTGCAGGTCATTGCCGCGGTCGGTAAGAATGTATTTGTTATAACATAAGGCGGACGTTACAAAGTCCACTGCGTAAATTGTGCATGCAATAATATGCTTTTGAAACTTGTTTTACAATACGTTGCTTTAAGCAACGAAATATCACTTGTATAAATGTTTTGTGAATTGAATTTAAAAATCCCTTTGTAAAGTATAAAGTCCAATGAGTACCGTAACCTATATTTCTTATTAATAGCGTGTTCAAATTATATTTCATATCTCACCGATTGTACAGGTGTGGATATACCTCCTCAGTTATCTTGTTTTGACAAATTGAAGTAGTAATATGTTAAATTATAACACTTGAAAGCTATATCATGTAAATTGAAATTTAAAGTAATCTGATTATTGTTGATTTTTGCCAAACGTTTATTAAGCACTATTTAAACACTGTGAGGTCGCGTAGCGCTATAAGACTAATTTATAAAATATAAAATGTCAATAATTAAATTTCTCACTTACAAATCATTTTCATAAGAATTAAAATTTTTTAACAATGTTATTTATCATGATGTTAATTACTTTGCTTTAAAGAGAATACAGAATACAGTTCATTTTTCAATAATATTAAATTCTTCCAAAAATTGGTACTGTGTTTACAAAGTAAACTTATCCGAAAAAGTATCCAGATAGTAGACAGAATTGAAATTAATTTAAAGATACTATATTCATATTGATCCGTAATATATATATATAGGGTGTCTATGTTGGTAGAAACTATGTTTCAGAATCACCCCACTCAACATTAGATGTTTGAAGAAGACCAGCAGATGTAAGTATGATATGTGTGACTATCAAACTTTGTATTCAAAGTGGTTTATGGTAATATAGGTTTCCAAATTTTCCTTTAAGCAAATTCATTTAGTTACTTGCTTTATAAAAAATTTAGGTGGCGTCCTCTATTCTGTTTCTTTTAATTCAAATATACCCACTGACCAATTTTCATGCAAGCGTGGGCCCGAAAACCCAGCTAGTTCAATGTCTTTAGAGTGTTCTTTAACTATAAGCCAATTTCCATCCAAACCTTACCCTGGGCTTAATACAAATAGATAAGAATTTTCGATAAGTAATGTTAATCTACCACAATTTGCTGTGGTATAGTTTGACAGAAAAAATTGTAACGGGCATTTTTAATCGTTTAACATTTTACGCTTTTTCTCAATTAGTAAATACCTTTCTGCAATTACTATTTCTATATTTTATATTTATTAACTCCTTGGGCAAATGCGTCGTATTATAATGTGTGGATCGCTGTTTGTATAAAGTAAATACTTTCGAATAGTTTTCAGATTTGTATGCAATTTAACTCGTGTGTAGTAATGTAAAAATAGATTAATTGAAGATTGATTTTCATTAATAAATAAATTGTAGAAAGCAGACTGACATATAATGTATGCGGCGGTAAGGAGTTAGCAACAGCACCTGCAATAAAAGAAATTAGAACAGCAAACCTGCAATAAAAAAAAGATTAGTCCTGCAAACCTGAAATAAAGAAAAAGAATAGCAGCAATGCAAAGTCTATGTTATTCAGTACTTGGTAGAATAAAAATAAAAACTGTTTAGATAAACTATATAATATAACAACGGTAAAAGCAATACAAAAATATTTAGTACAAAGTGAGGTAATATTGGGGAGTAGCAGAAACGTTTCCTCGCACACCAATTAAACATAAATCAGACAAAATGTTAACAAAAGACAAATAGGCAAGTCACAATTGATATGAGTAATTCAGCAGCATTGATTGTTCTTTCTTTCCTTTTTTTTCTATGTTTTAAAATAGCATGCAAGTCCATTGTAAAAGGTATCAGAACGACGAAGACATGGCAAAACAACGGATAGATATTTAAAGTAACAACAAGTAAGAAATAGTTCAACTTACAAAAGGTCCTTCAGCAACGCTTCCTTGCAAGTGAAGGGAGGGATTCTTTTTTTCTATGTTTTAAAATAGCATTCTAGTCTATTGTAAAAGGTATTAGAACGACAAAGATATGGTAAAGCAACGAATAGATATTTAAAGTAATAACCAGTAGGAAATAGTTCAACTTACAAAAGTCCTTCAGCAACGCTTCCTTGCAACTGAAGTGTGGGATTCAACGATGTCCTGCACTAACGAAGCACTTCACCCTTGACTGTGAGGGTGTTGATAGAACTTATCACACGCCACACTACTCACACCTACGTATTTCACTGGGGTTAGCAGCAGACAATATCACGCGTCGGAACCATGTAGCCCTGACAAATTTCTTGGCAATTCTACCTCCTAAGACAATAATTTCGAAATATTTGTGCAATCATAGGCTCCAATAAATACTATAACACTTTAAAAAGCATTAGGAAACTTCATTTTAGTAAACTAATTAATAATAATAAATAAATACTACAACAGCAATACAAACACTGCAAGACAATAATACAATTCGGCTAACAGATAAAAGTTCAGACAATATATTCAAGCACGTGCAAACACTAAGCAAGTCCGTCAAATGCTCCGCACAACACGCGTGCAGGTCGAGTCCAACAAGTTCTACCACTTTCATTTCCAACAGAAAATCAACAAAAAAACAATTAACAACGCAACGCGTATCACTAAGTCAATGTTCCGTAAAACGCACGTGCCGGCCGAGTACACACGTTCGCCTATAAGGCGTCTTTCCTTCAAAGGAATCAGAACTACCCTCTCTACAGTTAATATTTCTTAAGTTCATATCATAATTCTCACTATTTTCAAAGCAAAACGGAAAGCAGTATTTTTACCGTAATTATTATATAGGAACGAAGAACAAACTCAAACTACTCATCTGTTAATAATACCATCGTTGTTACGCCAACCGCTTATCGACTCTTATCTAAACTTGTATATCCACATAAGGAACAAAATTTATTTGAACGCCAAGACAAGAACGATGCAATTTATAATTAATACGACGCATTTGCCTAAGGAGTTAATAAATATAAAGTATAGAAATAGTAATTGCAGAAAGGTATTTACTAATTGAGAAAAAGCGTAAAATGTTAAACGATTAAAAATGCCCGTTACAAAATATACATAATAACAGAAATTTACAAAGAAATGAAAATAAAGCAGCAAGTTCAAATGATGTGGAAGAGAGCAAAAGAGTTGAAAACGCCAACAATTTTATTGGGTTTAACGGAAACTAAAATATGTAAAAAGAAAAAACGCCGATGTTTACAATCTGCCTCTGAAATCAGTTCGCATAAATCTGTGAAATTGAGTGAGACGACGATGGAGATTTTGACTTTGTACCTAGTCCAGATGATGAGGATATAAGTTTTGATGTTTCCAATCAGGAAAATATAATATTGGAGATTTCCTATTCATTAAATTTTAAAAAAAAAGTTCTTTACTACGTGCCCAAAGTCTTTTCTAAATATAATATGACCAATTATCAGGTGTCATACCTCAGGAAAAACCAAGATTCTGTATGTTTGTTATCTCTCCAGTAGAAGATATAGCAAGCGTTGATTTCAAGTATATTGTTTTGAAGTTATCAAAACCAAATTATTCAAAAGGCACTTCTCGAACATCATCTCTTTATGCTTTTTCTATTGACTTAAGTGGATATAATGTGCAATAGGAGCTAAACTTTAATTATTTTATTTTTTATAAGCATTTTGTTTATGATCTATAACAATAAAGCTTGTTTTTTCATTGAATTTGTATAAATAATTACCCTTTTCATACACTGTAAGCTTTGTATTAAAGTGTTCCACCCAATGAATCTAAATGCTCCGTGGATGTGGTAGAATGATACAAACTCGTTTTTTTACTAAAGATTGAATTTATCGGCATGAATCTGCCCCACTCCCCCCTAAATGTTCGTCGAAGTGTTTAATAGTTTGCTATGTACTTTAATTGCGGACTAGAATCCGCAGCGAGTGCAATTGCATAAAACCGCAAATCTGAATTCCGCGTATATATAGCAAAGTTTGTTGAAGTATTTTGTTACATCAATCTTTACTGTTGTGATATTTATATGTAAAGAATATGGCCTTGTAAAAAAGAACAGATGTGACTGGAGAAATTGATGGAAGAATGTCTAAAAGGAAAATGAAGCAGAACAAAATGAAGACAAACATGTGTCCAGAAAGAACATGCAAACAAGGTCAACAAATGAGCAAATATTATAGAGCATTTTCAGGGAGCTTTAGTGACAACAACAAAAATCTCAAATCTATATCAGAAGTTTCGCAAAATATTTTATTGGCGTAAGTATGCTTTGCACTATCGTAGCGTCCACCAATAAGCATATTGATAGTACTAAATACAGTAGAAACAGAGATGCCACACATACTGCCATTTTCGAAATTCGAGCACTTAAGGGACTGCCTAATTTGGCGGGCATACTAAAATCAAGTCGTTTGAATGTCGACGAATTATAGAATACTCACGGGACTGGAGTAGAGCTTTACAGATCTACTACAGGGAAAAACTGTGTAACGTTTTTACATATAGGCAATCGCGAAATTGCTATATGTTAGATGGATTGCCGCGATCAAGGCGTAAATATGTAGTCGACGTAAATATCGAACCGCGCAGCCATGCGCGTGGGGATCAAGGCGCCTGCCCGATGTACTTGATTCATTCTTGTACCGGCATGTAGTCAGATAAGAAGCAATACTTAACCGAGGTAAGAAAAGTTTCCCTACCAAGATGAATCGAAACAAATTCCATTCTTCGGAGAGACATGTTGCCTGAACTGTGACGAGAGCAGTTTATGGTTGAAAATAAGCAGCGAAGTGGACAAGATATAAAACGGTTTGTAAGCGTGACAATATGGCGTCTTTATTGTCAGTAATTCATTTGAATTTTTAGCAAGCAGTTTTACCTCTAATAAATACATAGTGTATTTCAGGAATTGATTGGCATAATTTTGTGATGTATAAAAGTCGGTCAAGCGTTGCAGATGGCATCCCACCCGTTGACAGTGTAGCGGCATTGGCACGTGGCTGCAATCCGCAGGTGTTGTAAGTTTGTGTAAACACCTTTCCTATGGTGAGCAGGAAGTAGATTCATTGTGTAACGTTGTCGACTTGGAAAATGAATAATTTTCTAAATGATTTAGAAATTCAATACATTTCCGATAATTAAATATATTACAGTTTTTTGTTAAACGATTTAAAATTTGTAGCATATTTTCATATACTATGATATAAAAGCTTTCTTATTAAAATAAATTATGCTTCGTGGAGTACATATAAGATAATTTGCTTAACGATTTAAAATAGTTTTAGTGTTTTTGAATATAGAATTAGAAAGCTGTCCGGTAAAAATAAATTCACTTTATTTAGATTATGTCAGATAATCTGGCTAGATTTTTTTATATTACTCGTTAAATTTAAATAGTCGTTTAGGGCACAACTTAGTTTAACATCTGCCACATAAACATCTGGAGTTACATGTTTACTCAAACAAGTAAAACGTATGTTCTGCAAACGAATTGTATGATAAGCTAATCTTTGACTTTTATTGAAAAGCTACTCAGATGTTATAAAGATTTAAGTCTGATCTATAACAAACCTTGTGAGCCGAGAACAAAGATCTTTGCTTGAAGCATTCGCTCAAGTAATGAAATATTTTTTATGATGGGCTTCACCCATTGACAATTGCTAGGTTTAAAGCGTTCGCTTAATGTAATAAGGTATTATTTTTATGATGGGCCTCACCCACTAACAACTGCTAATTTGTCGATTTAACATTGATAAGACCTTTCCACTTCATGCTCTTATAATTATGATTCTGTCTTAATTTTATTTATTTCTTTTGTATATAAAAGAACATCAAGTAACTTTATTACATATCTGCAAACTACTGTAATAGTTTTATTTCTGGAAATTCTGGTTACAATGTTTAAGTGTAAAAGAAGCACAGTTATGTTGTTGAATATCTATCTTCAGGCCTAAGGTAATTCCCTTAAGGTTTATCTGCGTCTTTCCTTAAGAAGATTATTTTTTGTTTATGTATTTGACGATGTGGCGCTCTAAATTGTACAAAGACAGGTTAATTAATAGAAAATACCCCCCATCTCATGCCTCCGCAGGGATAGACCCCGAGACTAGTCCGCGAGCATAAATAATTCTTTTTGGCAACACACTTTTTGTTTCTTTTTCAAAATCTACGTTTTGATTATTCAAATGCCCTACTAGAGCAAAAAGAATTGATAAACTTGCTCTTGTTAGTAGATGTGATACCGCTTACACGCATTTTGAAAATGTCATGATCAATGAAAAGTTAGAACTTTCAGAAAACTCTGTGGTTTTCGACAAAATATTCCGAGTAAACCAAATAAATATGGCATAAAGATATTTGCCTTTTCTGCTTCAAAAACGTTTTATACTATATAGTTGGAAGTTTATATTGGAAAGCAGCCAGGGAAAATCCATGCTGTTGGTGATTCCTCATCTGCAGTCGTGCAAGGGATATACAAATGCATAAAGGGATCACACAGAAATGTGACGTGCGTTAATTGATTTACAGCGATTGATTTTGTAATTCGCCTTCTCCGCAAATATAAGCTAATTTATTTTGGGCGCTATACGTAAAAATAAGCGAGAGTTTCCGTTAGAGTTTTCCTGTCCTACAGTAAGACATATTGGTTCTAGCATGTGTGGGTTTCAATAGGATTTACTGTAGTATCCTATTTAACGAAAAAATCAAAAAATGTGCCGGCTGTGTCTACCTTACACCACAACGATAACATAGATAAAGTCACCGAAAACCCAGAAATGATTATGGACTACAATGCCGCCAAAAGCGGAGCTGATGTTATAGATAAATTATGAGAAAGCTATGTTTGTACTCGAAATACTAGAAGGTGGCCCATGATAATCTTTTATTCCATTTTAATATTGTATTTTATAAATAATACTGAAACACGTATGAACAGACGTCAATATCTTTAAGAACTAACGCTTTATCTAATTGAAAGTTACCTCAAATCAAGAATACAACTACAAAAATTACCAAAAGCTGCGAAAGACAATAAAAAAATTTATCGATGTAGACGTTCTAAGACTATCTAACGAATGTGTAGCTGCCGTAAGAGGGCGTTGTGAGTATTGCGATCGCAAGACCATTAAAAATGTTTTGAAAAAAATGTTGAAAGTTTTTATGCGGTGAACACTGATTCCTAATTATCAAAATTATTGTTTTTTGGTATGGAGTAATTTGTGTATATGTTTATATGTACATAAAATTAGAAAATAGGATTCTTCAAATGTTTATAAATGATTATCTTTTAAATACATAGTTATTGTTTCTTAGCTTAATGTTAAAAACACACAAAGGATTGTCCCTACATTTGATTTTTCAATGCTCCACCAGAAGGTACTACATTGTAGATTGTAAGTCCGCAGCGGGTATTCATGCTCAAATATTACGTACGTGTAATAGATTTATCTATATACCCATTGCTTCTCAAATAAACACTCATGCTTATTACATGTTATTGATACCACAATTCAAATAGTGGAATAAATAATTTTTACTATAATTTGTAGCACTATTAGGTATATTTTGACAGAGCCAGTTTCAGACAAATGGCGGCCCCAGGCAAAACGCATATGGCGGCCCTCCCGCTTGTATCAATAAATAATAATTATTAAAATATAAGAAATATAAAAGAATTGTTATTCGGTATATATTTGAAAATTAATTGAAGCTATTGTGATTTAGTAACAATTTATTCTAATACAAATAATATTGATCATAATGATATTGATATAAAGTAAAATATAAAGTATTAAAATTTAACTGTTCTAGCCTCTTTGGTAGCAAAATCTTTAATGATTTCGGAAAGTTAAGGTTACGGGTAATGCTGTTTTCGATGGAAATCACAGTTGGATTAACTAATCTATCTTGCGACATCGTGGTGCGCAAATATGTTTTAATCAATTTTAATTTTTAGAAGCTTCGCTCTCCGCTGACCACTGTCACAGGAGTGGTAAGAAAAATCCGTAATGCTATGTATACATTGGGCATAATATCCACGAACCTGTTCGCACACACGTAACGCAAAACTCTCAGAGCCGCCCTGCCATTTCCTGCTCGCTCGGATACAGGAAATATTTTTGCCAAGAGGCTGGTTCAGTCAATATCACTTTGCACCCCATCAGAAAGCAGATGCCCCAGTTCTTTGCATCGTCGGAGTAAATTGGCATCACACATATCTTTTACTGCTGCCATGTCGTTCAAAAAACCAAACTTTGCAGAAAAGTTGTATAATTGGTCGAATCTCTACCGTATCGACATACAAGCTTGATCCATTAGTGCAACAAAAAATTCGACTTGTAGTTTCTCTTTAGGATCTTGTTATGTTTCATCTGTTGTCTCGTACGAAAATTGTATTTTTTTCTTCCTCTTTCGAATTGATGAGACAGGTTGGAAAACAGCTTCTTCTTTAGTCATTTCCAGATCATCAATTGCCAGCTCTTTCGCTGTTATAATGGCAGATTTTAATGCCATTTTCTTTGTACTTCACAAGGAATTCTTCAGTTTTCTTCAAAATTGATACTACTACATCCATTTGAATATCTTTTGACTGCATCAGTTTGCTGATTACATTAATCTGCACAAGAATGTCATACCAAATTATCAGCAGAACTAAAAACTTTGTATTCTTAACCTGTTTTGCTAGAGAAATAACTTCAGCTGCACATTTTGGGCCAGCCGTCTCTTCGTGCGGATCCATTAATGCATCATATATTTCGCCAACTTGATACCGAATTGCCTTTACGCAGTCAACTCGACATTCTCAGCGTGTTTCTACTAATGGTCTTACTGTCAAAATACTTATATATTTTTTTAAAATGTTCCATCTATTTGTTGAGCCAGCAAAAAAAACCTAAATTTGTTCAATGATTCCAAAAAACGTTTTTCCTTCACGGGACGACTTGGCCATATCACGCAACACAAGATTTTAATTATGGTATCCGCAAGGGAGAAAGAATGCTCTATTATTTTCTCTCATTATCTGAGCTTGAACACCATTGTTACAGCCACCCATATTCGCTCCGTTGTCAAAACCTTGGCCCGTACAGTCTATAGGGGGTATTCCCAGTTCAGTCAACATTTGCTTAAACGCTTCTGCTAGTCCTGCACTAGTACTGTTGTTTACCTTTAGAAATTTAACAAAATACTCTACAATATTCACAGTACTGTCCGCGATGTTAACAAACCGAATAACCATGGTCATTTGTTCGTTGTGGCTAATATCAGGAGTACTGTCGAGAATAACTGAGTAATATTTTGCATGAAGTATTCTCCTTTTATTTCTTCAAGCGTGTGGCTGCTGATCAAGTGTACAAATTGGTTTTGTATGTTTTTTCCCAAATCATTGTCATAAACTTTTTCACTAGTTACTCGCCGCACATGTCCGACATGACTGGATCAAACTGCGCCAAGAGCTCCACCAAACCCAAAAAATTTTCATTATGAGGATGATTTAACTTTTCAACAGATCACCGAAATACGAGTTATGCTCTGATAAATATCTTGTGATCGCCAGAAGCCGTTCTAACACATTTCGCCAGTGTACCTTTTCTTTTTCTATCATTTCCTGCGCTTTTCTATCAATCGATTGATTTTTGTTTAAACGCGTTTCTAGCTCGATCCATTGTTTTTGTGCTTCGAAATGGCACGCTAATGTTTCATGTTTACACAAGAAGCAAGATTTTCCAATTGTTGGACCCACCGCTTGCAAAGTTGTTTATTGGAGATCCAAATAGCTTGCAAAAAAACAATAGACACGGTTTTTTTGCACTGAATATACTAGCCAACGCCGCTCAACTTTTTCTTTGTTAGGTAAATGTGTAATATAATAGAAATTAGAGAAATATCTTCGATCGTCAGGGTTTTTTGGATAATTGAAATTACGAACTCTCTTAACTCCCATTCCAATCAAAAAATCACGCTGATTTTAATCAATAAATTCCGGCCTTACATTTAGTATTCCAATGCTCCACCCGAAGGTACTACATTGGCCAGGAAGTGAGTCTTTTTTACCTGGAAAATTTGGAAGTTTGTCGAACCCTTGCTATTCCAAGCAAGGTAGGGATCTTTAACGTGCATGACAACACTCACACACGGGACCTCCATTTCGCCTCTCATCCGAACGAGGGAGTATTTTTGTGAATAATGCTCGCCTAACATTTTTCAAGCGGACCGTGTCGGAATTTGAACCCGGAACCTTGGGCATAGTATTCACACGCATACTAACTACGCCACGGAGCCGCCAATAAATTCCGGCCACATTTCGATATCAGACATACGATCATAACAGTCCGATAAAATTTCAGAAATTGGGACAACTGTACACGTATCTGGTTTGATTGGAGCGTCTGTATTAATAGTGCCATGTTCATGTTGAATGGTTTCGTTCTTTTCTTCAGAATTTTTCGTAGGTGGGGCCGCTGGAAACTCCTCTTCTTCCTTCAAATTGCTTTTAAAATGTTTATATGTCACACCTTTCTGAGATGCAATAAAAGCTTCCGCGTTTCTCTTGCGTTTACGCTTTTCAACGCCAAAATCACTTTTACCTCCCTTTGCACTATTCACATTTTCAATATTTGAAATCGTAGTTATGAACCTCAAAATATTTTCTACAAAAATCGTTAACAAAGGGAATATTTTACTGCTATTATGATCACACAACCTTACTCATCTAAAACTCGGTTTCAACTAACGGAAAAACATAAGACGGGAAGGCAAAGCTACCGGCAATCTGGCTAGGTCAGACATCCGGTCGTTGAGTCATCCCGGACCCGCACAGACATGCATTTATTGTTATTTTTTATTTTTTTTATGACATGTTTTTTAAGAACTTATTTATAACTGCTGATAGCAATGAATCTTTAGAGAAACTATTCTGGGACACTGTTGCCTATATTCAGGTAGTTTTTTGTCCAGAAAAAAAATATCAGGAACCTTATACGACTCGCATAGATCGTCTTAAAAAATTTAAGGGAAATGTGTAATTAACCACTGATTGCTTATTGCAGTATTGTTCTCATTTCCTGGATTTGTTAAATAACAGTGAATAACTATTTTTACCGCGTTACATTTGGGCCAATACGGTAATAATAATAATCTGGTAATGAATTGGTGCCCCCTAAATTTGGGGGCCCCAGGGGGTCGCCTTACTCGCCTGTCCATTAAGTCGGCTCTATATTTTGACGTTCGTTTCATAACATTAACTGATTTGTTTCTAAGATACACTTAGAACCGTGTATAAAGTCAAATATCTAGAGCCGCCATCTTCTTTTTCGATTTCGGTAAACTTTCCAATTTATTTCCATAAAAATACTACCTCTCGTCTATAGTTGAAAATTCTTTGTTTGCACTTTGTTTAAGGTACCACCCCATTTTTAACTAGTTTTACTCGATACTACATTTAAATCAGGAATATCGGAGGTAATTTGTATCCTGCCAAAGATTTTATTTATTATGTATCGTTTTAACTAAATTATTAGTGCAAGTGATTTGTTTCATTAAATTAGATGACCACTTTAGAAGGGGTTTTAAATCTGAATTTCTGCACCGTTTGACAAAATAGAATTACTAACGTCAAAGGTTTAAAACCTTTGATGTACTTTTGGGAGAGATATCGCTATATGCCGAAACGTTGTATAAAATGATGCTTTCGTAAACATTTTTAGCAAATATTTATTAGTTAGTTACTTGTTTAAGTATAAGTACCTTTTAAAAGCCTTAGGATTGTTTTAGCTTTCATTAACCTCATATAATAATGTTCTAAGACCAACAAAATTAGTTTTTTTTGTAGTGGTAAACAAACAAAAGATTGAATTAGTAAAAAAAAACACTCTTGTGATATTTTCATCTCTCAATAGCCCGTTAATATCATGAAAAATTGCTAGTATGATATATCAGTGTTTAAAATTTTTGAATGGCAGTATTTTTTATTCACGTGTGGTTTAATGACGTTGCTGAATTTGTAATTAAAAAATGAGAAATTATTCGTCGCACAGGATTTACAAACTACAGCTTTGATTAAAGCTGTTTGAAAAATACAAAACAGTATAAAAGTAAACTTGTAAAATTAAGCTATGAAATTTTTATCGATTTAAGGGGTAAACAATATTTAATTAATTTCGTGCTTGTCTACATAATTTTAAAAGTTTTTAGTAATTTTATTTTTACTACTTGTGTACAAGAAAGCGTAACCATGGAAGATACACCCCAATAATGATATATTCATATAATACAGCCATAAAATTAATGCGTGGCAGACGATGAATGATGTAGTTCCGGTTTCAAATGTAAGAAAACGTAGGAACAACATGACGGTGCACACGAACAGAACGACTTTAACCTCGACATTAGAATAGTTTAGACGCACAACCCGCAAGAAGGACAATAGTATGCAATGATCCTGGAACATAAAACATATAGAATCCGACGAATAGCAAAAGATGGAAAATTTCACATCAGATTATTAACTACAAAACATAGACCAGTGCTTGCGAATTTTATCAAGATGCAATCATCAGACGTTGGAAACAGGTGCGATAGTTAAAGTGACGGTATCATACTCAAAGCGATTAGTAAAAGAACAAAATTTTGGACGCGAATATGCATACTAGCAGTTACTGTGATAGGTGCAAGTGTTGCTACAGAGCATTAACCAAGATCAGCAGTTCGAATTTATACCTGCAGCTAGTCTTGCCTTGAAACCGATGGTGCTTTAAGCGAGAAAAAAAACTGCAAATCGTATAAATTTTGTTGTGCAGCTTATAACCCTCATTTCGTGTTTGTTTGTTTCTTTAGTATTTAATAACTGTGATGATAATAATAAGAATGTGTAAAGCTGATTATTAGGAAAGATTGTTCACGTTGGCGCACGCTTATTTAAAAGGTATTGTAAACACAGAATTCTAATCTGGAAACGTACATTATTATTAGGCAAAATAGTACGTAGTACGATAAATTTCTAGAACTGATAATATAAAGTTGTTTTTTACATAACGTAACGTATACAGACCCAATTAGGGACAGACCTCAGTTTTTCTGTTGTTGTTCAGTATTATAATCATGTTTTACAGTATAGATTAGTTACACAGAACGTGAAGTTTTCTATTTTTGTTCAGTTTAAACCAGAAAATGAGAAGGGTGCAAGTGAGGCTTCATCAACTTTTAGCAGCAGGTATAATAGCTATAGAGTTATAAGAAACACTTAATTCCCGGCTAAGCTTTATCTGTGTTGATTCTCTTCAGGTGGGTTGGCGCTCAAGGAGTTTACATAGAGAAATGCAGTTTAAAGACCTTTTAAGGTAAACGTATAAGTATTTAGTAGAAGTGTCAGAATCTGTATACTCCTATTAGTAGCAAATTTGCCTTTATATACTGCCCCCCCCCCTCTCACTAAAAGGTAGCCTTTGCACTAATTTACTGCTACGGCACTTCGTCCGCCTGCAAAGAAAAATACGTTGCCGAGCCGTTTTATCAGTTGAGCCACAAAAAAGTCGCAGGCACACTGTAAAGTTTTCAAGACATAAAAATGTAACAAGTTGATATTTCTGCACGAATTAATTTCAACTATCGCAAACACAAAAAGTGTTGGTTTCTTTTTTGTTTGGAGGTGACTTGTCATAGGGCAGATGTACTGAAGCTTGAAGGCTATCGATAATAGGTACGTTAAAAATTAGTTTTTGATTCCTTGTCGGAGATCTGTGCAGAGTAATCTATGTCCAGCAAGCTACAATGCTAGATAAAATAGATTGACAGTACTAGCTGTTGTTCTTTGTTGGGTCAAAGTAAAGTATTTGGTTTTGTGTTTCTTATGTTTTCAATTAAATATATAGTTTCACTACTTCCGCCATTTCACTAAATAGCTGTAAAACTATCCCATGGATGGCAAAAAACGAAAAAGATTATGGGCCCAGGTTATAGATCAACTGTGTAGTGAACTAAGCTTTAACGACATAATACGAGAGTGTATCCTTCTCTAATACAGTTATAAAATTAAATAGAGTGAATATCAACCTCCTTCATAGTGCTAAAAATTGAGCAAGATGGAAGACCACATCATGTCGACGTTAAAGCATGAGAACGTTTATGAGGCAATACTACTTACATACAAAAAACAAAATAAGACTACTACGTCCACACTTGACGAAAATGCCAATTTCGACCTAGGAGTTCGCGAAAATGAAATATGCAGATGACATGGATGCTCAAATCTTAAGGATTTGTGTTCGATGTTGTTAACTTGCGCACATGTAAGTTCTATGTGGGACAAATCTCTTAGTATATTTGAAAAACGCTCTAGACAACTTCCTGCTCTATACCAGGTTATTCGCCTTGGCAGAAAATCGTTCATTGCTACCCACTGCATTGTCATAAAAAATATTGTAAAGGGAATGAAGGATGAAGTCGGTTCTATGACGGGAAAGGAAGTAATCGATTCAGTAGTTATAAATCGTTTTTTCAATACGTTTCTTGCAGAGTTTCTTGAATATAAGGGTTTGTCAGGTGTTTTAGTTAACATTAAGGGTATCTTTGGGGGTTTCCTGTCGTATTTTGCTTTGTCGCATAGTTCACATTGGTTAATAAATTTTGTGGTCAATTCTTTCATGTCTTTAAAATAATATCGTCTTATGAGTTGCTTTATGGTTGCATTAATTCCACGATGGTTGGTTTTTCCTTCTGTTGGTTTCTGATTACATCATTTATTTCGTCAGGGTCGTCTTGTGTTATTAATTTCCTTGTGCATCTAATAAGTTCAGGGCCAGATTTATGGGATAGTTTAACGTATAATTCTAAAAATCTTTTATATAAATGTTCGGTGCTAAAATAAAGATAAAATCTTTTCTTCTCGGGGGTGTATTCTTTAAGAATTTTAATTATTTGCTCCTCGTTATCATTTTTGGTTATTTAAATTTAGTATATCTGTTTGTTGTCTAGTATATTTTACGGGATTGGGGTTATTCAAAACTTCGGTAATTATAAATCGATTGGGTTTCGTATCGATTGCTTCTTTTAAAATTTCAATCGCGGTTTTAGGTTCTTCATTTTGTGTCGAATGTATTGTGTCGATCTCTTCTAGGTCTTCCCTCATTTCTGTTTCGTCTACATTTCCTACAATGGATTCTGTTTCTAGTGTGTTGAGTTGTATTCTACTTAGGGCGTCTGCGTTGTTATTATAAATTCCCGTTTTTTATATATAATTTCGTAATCGTATGCTTCTAATCCGATTCTCTATCGTTGTAATTTTGAATTTGGTTCTTTTAGTTTGCATAGCCATCCTAATGGTCTATGATCGGAGTATATGTAAATTTTTTTTCCGTATAGGTATGGTCTAAAATATTTTATTGCCCAAATTATAGCTAATAATTCCTTTTCTATGATACTATATTTTTGTTCGGTCTCATTTAGGGTTCAGGATGCGTAACTGATTGGATTATCGCTATCTACTTTTCCTTGGCTCAATACTGCGCCTAACGCTACCTTCGATGCGTCTGTCATTAATATGAATGGTTTCGTAAAGTCTGAGTATTCTAATACGGGGTGATTTGTTAGTATATTTTTAATTTTGCCTACGGCTTTAAAGAATTCCGGGTTGTGTTCAATTTTGTTTCTCTTTTTTAAACAATTTGTAAGGGGTTTGGTTATCTGAGCGTAACCTTTGATGAATTTACGGTAGTAACCACTAAGTCCTAGGAATCCTTTAATTTCCTTGTTTGTGTTTGGTAAGGATAATTTAGTACTTCATTTGTTTTATCGGGATTTGGCATTACTCCTTGGGGAGTTATTACATGTCCTAAAAATGAAACTTCTTTTTGTAAAAATTCGCTTATGTCTAATTGTACTTAAAAATGTGCTTTTCTCAATCTTCCGAATACTTCTCTTAATCTTTTTATTTGTTCTGCTAGTGATGTTGAATAAACTATTATGTCGTTTAGGTATACAAGGCATTTCTCGTTGTGTATTTCACGTAGTATATTGTCCATGACTCTCTGGAAAGTAGCGGGTGCGTTTTTTAGTCCAAATGGCATTCGTTTGTATTCGTAGTGTCTTCTAGGTGTGCTAAAGGCTGCTTTCGATGTACTTTTTTTATCCATTTCTACTTGATGGTATCCTGATGCTAGGTCTAGTGTTGAAAAATATTGGCATTGGCCTAATTTGTTTAAAACTTCGGTTATATTCGGTAGTGGATATATGTCATCTATCGTTTTTTTATTTAATTTCTGTAGTCTATTACCATTCTATATTTTCTCTTGTTCCGAGGCGTCTAATTTCTTGGGTACTATTATTACGGGGCTGCTCCATGGTGAGTTGGAGTGCTAAATTATGTCTTGTTCTAACAAGTCAGCTACTGGTCTGTCAGCTTCTTCTTGGCTTGCTTGAGGTAGTCGGTATGGTTTTGTAAATATTGGTTTGTTATCCGTTAGTTCGATGTTATGCTTAACTGTGTTGGTAAATGTTAGGGGTATTCCTTCACTGTGAAGTATGTCGCGGTATTCAAAACATAAATTTTTAATTGCTCTTTGCTCTTCTCGATTGATGTCGGTATTATAGCGAATGTTACCTTAATTTTCTCTTAACATTTTGTCATGATCTATGGGGTTGCAATTGTTTTCTAAATCTTCAACTAATTTCCATTTCGTTAAAATTTAATTCTTCTATGTTAATCGGGTGCATTATTGTTAGTTCACGGGGTAGTCATTTGAGTTTAAAATCGTTGTAGTGGCTTAATTATCTTTTATTTGTACTAATGCGGTTGGGGTTTTTTACTCCTTCTTGAAATGTTATATGATTTATTATTCCTACTTTGTTGTTAGAATTTACTGGGATTTTTATTTTCTTTGCCGTTCGGGATCTACTGTGTATTTTTTTCGATTTGAGTATTTTGAAATTTAATGGGGATTTAGTTCTCAATAAAGGGTTTTTTATGTCAATGTTGGCGCTTCATTTTCTTAGAAGGTCCATTCCGATTAGTCTGTCAAATTTGTCGTTGAATTCGAAAATACAAAATGTATGCTTCACTTTTACATTGAATGTTCTCGGTAAGGATATATTGGCTACGAATTGAAGTAATGTCGTTTGATGAGCTGTTTTAATTTTAAATGGCTCTCTTTCTACTTAATCTAAATAATGTTTCTTCACGGTTTTGGGGCTAATGAATGTCTTTGAGGATCCGGTATCGATTAATAGTTTAAGTTCGGCATGGGGTATTTCTAAGTATGGTAATACTGGGTGATTTATGATATTTAAGTTTATTAAGTTTGGTCGTTAATGAATCGGTCTATCTGAAAAATTGAGTACGAGTTATTTTTGACGTCCTCGTCGTAAGTTTCGCATGGTTTGCCGCGTTCATAATTGTTCTAATGGTTTGGTTCATTGTTAGTACAGGGGTGAATGTAATTATTCTGGAAATGTCAAATACTTCTACTTCTTGATGAAATAGTTCTTCTGATGCAAAGTTGCATTTTTGATGAGGGTTTGGTCGGATGTGTGTTATTTTTGTATTTTGTCTGGTATTACCAGATGAGGTATCCATGGGCGTTGATTTATAGTAACTATTAGGGTTATTATTGTTATTTGTTATTGGTGTATTTCTAATAGGGTTTGCGCTGAATTCTGGTCTTTGTTGATTTACGTTTTGGTTGAGTCTTGGTTGAAATGTGGGTTTCTTAAAATTTGAATTAAACGTTGGTTTTGGAAATAGTTTATATTGATTATTAAAATTCGTATAATTGAAATTTGGGTTATTGATTCGGAGTTGATTTGTTTGTGTGTAGAATAGTGTAAATTTTTGTTGGGGGATTGTTTGTCTCGCAGCTTGTATAGTTTTTATAGGTGAATAACTTTTATTTGCGTTGGGATTGTGTAGTTTGTTGCGTTAATACATTACATTCTCTTCTTCTATTATCATGTTCATGGCTTCTTCTAAGTTTTGGGGACGTTGGAACCTGATTTTATCTGACAGTCGTTCTGGTAGTGCATTTATATGTGTCCACTGCCGTTTCGTTATACATTTTTGTTTTTAAATGTCGGATATTTTGATTGGGTTTTTCGATTTTTAATTTCGTTAGGATTAGACTTCTCACGTCTTGACATTTCATTCCGAATTGATACGGGGAATGATTATTTTCTATTCTGAGGTTTATCAGATCGCGTACAAGGCATTTTATGCTCTTCTAGTTTCTAAAATATGCAATTAGTATTCGTTTAAAGTCCTGCCATTCTTCTAGATCATCTCGACTGGCAATTAGTGTTAGTGCTCGTCCTGTCAATTTACTTATTATCAGGTGTAAAGTGATACATTTCTTACGTTATCTGCGGGTTTGTAGGTTTTTAAAAATATTTCGCACGCTGTTATAAAATCCACTAGAAGGGCTTGACCTCCGTTAAAGCTGGGAATGGTCTTGATACAAATTTTTATATCTGATTTAAATGGATTATTATGAGTCGCCTAAGCAAACTGCAATGCTACAGCTGAATACTTTGACTGACTGGCTCCGGGTCTTGGGGCTCCCTGGCTATTTATTATTTCCCTGCCCCTCACAATTCTGTGGAAACTTGCGGAGCTCATGTCTGCTTATTCTTAATTCTATACTTTGTTACATTGTTACAATCTCACTTTCTAGGTAATTGTGATATCTCAACCGTCTGTGACCTGCCACCTGTAGTATCACTATCGTCTGGAATACTTTGTATTGCATCCGTTCCGATGAACTGTTAATAACCTGTCTGATTTGTCCTTGTATTACATTGTTGCATTTTACTTTATAATTCCTTTAATAATTTCTAATAATTTTCAATTATTTCTATTTCGTTATACCTACATAAATTGGGGGATACATAACTCGCGTAAGAGTTTTAAGCCTCTTTAAAGTTATGAATTGCAGTTATATTCTATCCCTAGGGGCAAGATCTCAAAGAGTGTTCTTTTTAAATAATTAAACCGTTACAGCATATGTTTGAAATGAATACCTTTGTTACCAGGTTTATACCAAACGAAACGTTAATTCAAATAATTTATTAAAGTTGTTGTAAATCGCTCTTAAGTAATAATCTATAGGAACACTGTGGCACAATTTGAATAAAATAAAATGAAAAAACCCTTACCACAAAAAATATTTAAAATACCAGATACGTATTTCGACCACTATGTGGTCATCATCAGTAGGATTTCCCCTAAAATACCAGATACGTATTTCGACCACTATGTGGTCATCATCAGTAGGATTTCCTACTGATGATGAAGACATAGTGGTCGAAATACGTATCTGGTATTTTAAATATTTTTTGTGGCAAGGGTTTTTTCATTTTATTTTACGCTCTTAAGTAGTGTAATAGTTTTATTAACTGTCAGTGAAATATTCAAATCTTAAAGCTACCCTCTTTGTACCCTGTTCCTCTTTATATAGGAGTATTAGGGTTAGTGATGCCTTACGTTTAACTATAGTTGTTAACTAACCATGTATACAACAAAGCAATAATTACTCTCGTCTCTACTGCAGGAGTAGTGCTTGAGTTACGACGTGTTTGCCTTTTTTCTTCTAAAGCCGTTTACCATTTGTCACGCATGTTTTCTTTTGTGGTAGATAATACGCCTTTGACCGACTAGTGCGAAAGATAGATAAAGAGGTTTCCGTTCAATCTTTAATACCCCAGGTAATAAAATGTGTTACAATATCGCTTCAACCATGGGCGATTTTGATAAAGTTACAATAGCTTGAAGTCATCCATAAATAAAGAGTCTTGACTAAAATTTCAACTAGATCTAATAATGGATCGCCTTCAAAATAAACAGAGATCACTCGTTCTTGATCTAAAAATAGACTCTTGAAAATAATCATATTCTCTACCTCTAGATAGCGTCCTGTCTTTAATATGGTTTTCAATTCGGCACTGTATATCTGCGCTATGATTAAAATTAATCTCAATATTAGTAGTCTTGATTGACACTGAAAATAATTGCACGTGGTGGCTTTTTGTATTTTCAGTCTCTGATGGTTTCGGTGTTAATGTTATAATATAATGTTATAATATAAGTTTTGGATTTTTAATTGCGGTACCTCCAATTTGTTTTAGAGTATATAGAGTATATAGTCAAATATGCCTTTATTGTGCTGCAGATTACAATACCTGGATGTATTTTTTAAAAAGTTACTTGTTATCGCCTCTCTATGTAGCTTTGATTTTTTGACACGCTCGGTACTTATATAATTATAGATATAGTGTTTTCGTGTTGAGAGTATTTTTCGGTTAGAAAAACACAGTGCTAAAATATCGCTTAAATTTATTCTGTAATTTAAGAGGAGTATCAATCTTCTTCGTTTTCGAACGACCAAAACTGTAATCAATGTCCTCAAGAGAATAGACTGTAATGTAACTCACAGACGGCGACGGTTGCAATAGTAATTTTTCCTGCTAGGATTCTACTTCATTTCAGTACTGCAGCTTTAGTCAAGATAAACTGACTCTTGTATGACCGCAATTAATACAATGCCAAGTAAACAGGACCTCTGGGATATCACTTTAAGACACGCTTGTGCTTTGATGACGCTCTTAGGGAATACAAAAACTAAAACCTGGTTACGTCCAACTAAAGGAAGAAAAAGCAACAGAATGTTACAGAAGTAAACGCCCAAAATGTTTACGCAATTCTTAATTCACATCATAAAATATACCTCAGCTGCTATTATTATACTTTCAAATGGGAGGATTTTCCGGAATAAGCGCTCAATTAAGTTTAATTTGTTGATGTAAACAAAAGAAAAGTATCTCAATTTAATCTCATACAACTTTGAGAAAGCTTGCTTTGCGATGCTAATATTTTTCAAACTTGAAACAAAGGGTTCTTCCACGCCGTCTTTGTTCTGAAATGATATAGAAGCTTTGTCTAAAGAATAAGTAATCTGATTTTGTTAAGTTGTACATGAACTTTATATCTGTTGCAGCACGTGACTTCAAAATCATAGTAATACACCGAATAAGCTGTTTTTCGTTATTTAGAGACTGCTCTTCAAAAAAATTAATCATTAAATTATAAAAACACGAATCAATATTTAGAAAAAATACAAGTAGTTCTCATCATTTTTTTACGCCTTAATCAAAATTTCAAAGCATAAAATTAATGTATGAACTAGAAAATAATGGACAATTACTCTTTTTAGATACATTAGTAATTAGAAATGGTAATAAACTGGAATTTGACATTTATAGGAAAGAAACCAATGTAAGTCGCTTTATTTTGTCTTCCTCCAATCATAGCATACAACATAAATTGGCTTCATTTAACTTTTTATTTAATAGATTATTGAATTTCCCTTTAAATAGAAACAGATTAAATAACGAATTTGCTCTTATTAAACAAATAGCGAATTACAATGGTTTCTCTTCTGATATTATAGATAATATTTTTAGAAAATTTAAAAATAGAATTAACCTCCGTAAATCAACGACTTTGCAATCGACCACCTCTAACGATAATGTTAAATATATTAAACTTCCGTTTCACAAAACCACAAAGTGTCTTAATAAAATATTCTAACCGATTAATTTCAAAATTGTTTTCAGTAATACTAATAAAATTAAAGATTTGTTAGGTAATCCATAAGACAAGGTGGAAAAATTGCAAAATTCGAGGATCTATAAAATTAGTTGTCTAGAGTCAGGGTGTTTTCAAAAATATATTGGTCAGACCAAGAGGAATATAACAACAAGATTTAAAGAGCACATTGCTCACTTCAAATATGGTAAATACGAAAGGTCTCAGGTCGCAAAACATATTTTTGAAACCAGCCACCCCGTTAAACTAGAAAATGTTAAATTGTTAACAGCGGCACCAACGTTTTCCTTCTTAAATGCCTATGTATCAATTAAAATTGTTAAACATAAAGGACCCCTCTTAAACACTGATAAAGAGCCCATAGATCCATCTGCCTTGCTTTCCCTATTGGTCAACAACCAATGATAAATCAAGATTAATTTGGTTCCGCTTCAGCAGATTTAGAATTAGTATAAATTAGTTATAACGTCAAAATTCACTCGTTTGTTGTGGAGAACACCAGCCTGCGGGTGAGGAGAATATCCTCGATAGTGTTTAAAGCAACATTACAGTAAATTGTATGTTGGGAAGGTTCACTTCAGCCTAAGTGGTGAGGAGAATATCCTCTGAAGTGATCCGGAACAACAGCAAATTATTATTTAAAATTCTTACTGATGATGACCACATAGTGACCGAAATACGTATCTAGTGTTTTAAATATTTTTTGTGGTTAAGGGTTTTTATTCATTTTTACATTAGTTATTGTTTCTTAGTTTAATTTTAAAAACACATCGCGGATTGTATGTCCCTACATTTTATTTTCCAATGCTCAACCCGAAGGTACTACATTGTGGATTGTAAGTCCGCAGCGGGCATTAATGCTCAAATATTGCATGCGTATTCTGAAAGATTAATAGATTTATCTATATACCCAATGCTTCCTAAATAAAGACTCTTGTTTATTACATGTTATAGATACCAGAATTCAAATTAGTGGAAATTAGTGGAATAAATAATTTTTACTATATTTTGTAGCATTATTAGTGTATATTCTGACGTTTGTTTCATAACATTAAATTGATCCGTTCATGAGATGCACTTAGAAGCGTCTAAAAAGTCAAATATCTAAAGCCGCCATTTTCTTTTTCGATTTCTGACTATATGACTTACACGATTTTGGTAAACTTTCCAATTCATGTCTATAATAATACTACCTCTCGTCTATAGTTGAAAATTCTATGTTTGCACTTTGTTTAAGGTATCACCCCATTCTTAACTAGTTTGACTCGATACTACATTTAAATCAGGAATATCGAAGGTAATTTGTATCCTGCCAAAGATTTTATTCATTATGTATCGTTTTAACTAAATTATTAGTGCAAGTGATTTGTTTCATTAAATTAGATGACCACTTTAGAAGGGACTTTAAATCTGAATTTCTGCACCGTTCGGAAAAATAGAATTATTAACGTCAAAGGTTTAAAACCTTTGATGTACTTTTGGGAGAGATATCGCTATATGCCGAAACATTGTATAAATTGATGATTTCGTAAACATTTTTTGCAAATATTTATTAGTTAGTTACTTGTTTAAGTATAAGTGCCATTCAAAAGCCTTGGGATTGTTTTAGCTTTCATTGACCTCATATAATAATGTTCTAACACCAACAAAATTAGTTTTTTTGTAGTGGTAAACAAACTACAATGTAAGATTGAATTAGTAAAAAAACACTCTTGTGATATTTTCATCTCTTCATAACCCGTTAATACTATGGAAAATTGCTAGTATGATATATGTGTTTAAAATTTTTAATGACAGTATTTTCTATTCACGTGTGGTTTAATGACGTTGCTGAATTTGTAATTAAAAAATGAGAAATTATTCGTCGCGCAGGATTTACAAACTACAGCTTTGATTAAAGCTGTTTGAAAAATACAAAACAGTATAAAGGTAAACTTGTAAAATTAAGCTATGAAATTTTTATCGATTTAAGGGGTAAACTATATGTAATTAATTTCTTGCTTATCTACATAATTTTAAAAGTTTTTAATAATTTTATTTTTACTACATGTGTAGAAGAAAGCGTAACTATGTAAGATACGTTCCAATAACGATATACTCATATAATACAGCCACAAAATTAATGCGTTGCAGACGCCGAATGATGAAGTTCGGTTTCAAATGTAAAAAACGTGGAGACAACATGACGATTCACACAAACAGAACAACTTTAATCTCGACATATTACAATCGTTTGGACCCACAACTCGCAAGAAAGACAATAGTATGCAATGGTCCTGGAACGTAAAACTTATAGAAGCCGACGAATAGCAGAAGATGGCAAAGTTCAGATCGGATTATTAACGACAAGATATAAACCTGGGGTTTGCAAATTTTATCACGATGCAATTATCAAACGTTGGAAACAGGTACGATAGTAAATATGACGGTATCATACTCGAAGCGATTGGTAAAAGAACGAAGTTTCGGACGCGAAAATAAAACGTGGATATGCATACCAACAGTTAACGTGATAGGTGCAAGGGTTGTTACAGAACTTTAAGCGAGAAATGAAACTGCAAGTCATATAAATATTTATTGTGTAGCTTATAATATTATTTTGTGTTTGTTTGTTTCTGTGGTATTTAATAACTGTGACAATAATAAAAAAAAATGTGTAAAGCTGATTGTTAGTAAGAATTGTTCACGTTGGTGATCGCTTATTTGAAACATATTTTGAACCCAGAATTTTCACATCGAAACGGTTATTATTGGGAGGCAAAATAGTACGTAAAGATTAAATTGTATAAATTTCTATAATTGATAATATAAAGTTGTTTTTTTAGCTAAACGCGTATAGGTTCAATTAGGGATAGATCTTAGTTTCTCTCTTGTTGTTCAGCGTTGTAATCATGTTTTACAGTATAGGTTCGTTAAGCAAGACGTAAAGTTTTCTATTTTTGTTCAGTTTAAACTAGAAAATGAGTAGGGTACAAGTGGAACTCCATCAACTTTTAGCAGCAGGGATAACCGTTCTAGCGTTATCAGAAACAACTTCCGGGTAAACTTTATCTGTATTGATTCTCTTCGGGTGGGTTGGCGCTCAAAGGCTTTAGATAGTGAAATGGAATTTAAAGACCTTTTAAGGTAAACGTATAAGTATTTAGTAGAAGTGTCAGAATCTGTATAGCCCTAAAAATAGCAAATTGGCTTTTATAGATTACCCCTTCCCCTCTCACTTAAAGGTAGCCGTTGCACTAATTTATTGCTACGGCACTTCGTCCGCCTACAAAGAAAAATTAAATTAGAACTGTAACTTCAATTCAGTACGTAGCACGTTCCGAGCCGCTTTATCACTTGAGCCACAAAAAATTACAAGCACATTGTAAAGTTTTCAAACATAAAATTTCGTTAAACCTACATAAATTGGGGGATACATAACTCGCGTAAAAGGTTTGAGTCTCCTTAAAGTTCCGAATTGTAGTTATATCTTCTCTCTAGAGCAAGGTCTCAAAGTCCGTTTTCTTTAAATAATTAAAACCGTTACAGCATATATTTGAAATGAATACCTTTGTTACCAGCTTTATACCAAATGAAACGTTAATTCAAATAATTTATTAAAGTTGTTTTGAATCGTCCTTAAGTATTTTATAAGTTATATTAACCATCAGTGAAATTTACAAATCTTAAAGCTACTCTCTTTGTGCACTGTTCCATCTTTATATAGGGGTATTAGGGTTAGTGATGCCCTCCATTTAACCACAGTTGTTAACTAACCATGTATACAACAAAGCTATAATCACTCTCGTCTGTACCGCAGGGGTAGTGCTCGAGCTACGACGTGTTTGCGCTTTTCTTTCTTGGAAAACCGTTTACCATTTGTCACGCATGCTCTCTTTTGTGGTAGATAATACGCCTTTGACCGACTAGTGCAAAAGATAGATAAAGAGGTGTCCGTTCAATCTTTAATACCCCAGGTAATAAAAAGTGTTACAGTATCGCTTCAACCATGGGTGACTTTGATAAAGTTACAATAGCTTGAAGTCATCCATAAATAAAGAGTCTTGACTAAAATTTCAACTAGATCTAATAATGGATCGTCTGCAAAATAAACAGAGATCACTCGTTCTTGATCTAAAAATAGTCTCTTGAAAATAATCATATTCTCTACCTCTAGATAGCGTCCTGTCTTTAATGTGGTTTTCAATTCGGCACTGTATATCTGCGCTATGATTAAAACTAATCTTAATATTAGTAGTCTTAATTGACACTGAAAATGATTGCAAGTGATGGCTTTTTGTATTTTCAGTCTCTGATGGTTCCGGTGTTAATGTTAGAATATAATGTTATAATATAAGTTTTGGATTTTTAATTGCGGTACCTCTAATTTGTTGTAGAGTATATAGAGTATATAGTCAAATATGCCTTTATTGTGCTGCAGATTAAAATACTTGGATGTATTTATTAAAAAGTTACTCGTCATCGCTTTTCTATGTGGCTTTGATCTTTTGACACGCCCGGTACTTATATAATTATAGATATAGTATTTTCATGTTGAGAGTATTTTTCGGTTAGAAAATTACAGTGCTAAAATATCGCTTAAATTTATTCTGTAATTTAAGAGGAGTATCAATCTTCTTCGTTTTCGAACGACCAAAACTGTAATCAATGCCCTCAAGAGTATAGACTGTAATGTAACGCACAGACGGCGACGGTTGCGATGATAATTTTCTCTGCTAGGAATCAACTTTACTTCACTACTGCTGCTTTAGTCAAGACATACTCTTGTATGACCGCAATTAATACAATGCTAAGTAAACAGGACCTCTGGGTATCACTTTCAGACACGCTTGTGCTTTGATGACGCTCTTAGGAAATCCAAAAACTAAAACCTGGTTACGTCCAACTAGAGGAAGGAAAAGTAAAAGAATTTTACCGAAGTAAACGCCCAAATTGTTTACGCTATTCTTAATTTACATCATAAAATATACCTCAGCTGCTATTATTATACTTCCAAATGGGAGGATTTTCCAGAATAAGCGCTCAATTAAGTTTAATTTGTTGATGTAAACAAAAGAAAAGTATCTCAATTTAATCTTATACAACTTTGAGAAAGCTTGCTTTGCGATGCTAATATTTTTCAAACTTGAAACAAAGGGTTCTTCCACGCCGTCTTTGTTCTGAAATGATATAGAAGCTTTGTCTAAAGAATAAGTAATCTGATTTTGTTAAGTTGTACATGAACTTTATATCTGTTGCAGCACGTGACTTCAAGATCATAGTAATACACCGAATAAGCTGTTTTTCGTTCTTTAGAGGCTGCTCTTGAAAAAAATGAATCATTAAATTATAAAAACACGAATCAATATTTAGAGAAAATACACGTGGTGCTCATCATTTTTTTACGCTTTAAAGATACCAAATACTTCTATTCTATACACCCCCAATGCTAACTTATTAATGATACCTTCGCAACACAGCTCTGTACTTATTATAAATCATTTAAAAGTATGTTCTTCTATCAAATTGATAATCTGTTTTTGCCTTTGCACTTTGTAAATAGGTTTTTACTCCTTTCAAACACTAAAAACTCTCGAAGAAAGCACTATCTAATTAGATGGCCATATGTGATGATAAAAATAAGCATCGGCCCCATACTTAGCAAATTGCCTATTAACTTCCACGATTGAAAAAGTAGAATAGCAACAAGTTACACCGGAATAAAAAAGATTTTTCGAAAGCCTGAATATACTCGAAAAAATCTCAAATGTTATAAAAACGGCTTTCGTTGATTTTACTTTGAACCCGAATTTTTAAACAAGGTTTCTGACCTTAAGTGCATGAAATGATAGCTGAGGAAACTTTGTATTATGTAAAATCCTCTCTTAGATCTAAATATCCCAAACACACCCACCTTCGCTTACGCCGATGACGTAGCATTCCTTATCCACGGCAACTCCCGTGTCTCTATAGAATCCACCGCTGCCGTTCTAATTAATTCAATTGAATCCTGGTCCTCTTTAAACAGACAACCACTCTCCCCATCTAAAGCAAAAATGCTCCTGCTCAAAGGCTACCTTAGCCCAAACCGAAATCCTAAGATACACATCCTTAACACACCAATTCCTCTCGCAACAACAGCTTCCTACCTTGGACTCCACATTAACACACGCCTAAAAATGAACTCCCATCTCTCCAAACTTTGAACCAAGACACAAATCATACTCCATCATCTACTTCTCGCACTTCCAAAGTCAGTCTACCTCACCAATCCAACACGAAGACTAATCAGTAACCACATCATAATCCCGATCATCAGATACGCAGTAGATTCTTGGCTTCCGCCTACACCCCCCTCCTCCAGACGTACGCTCAACACGATCATAAGACCTATCCTACTCTACACCTCAAGAGCATACAGAACCACCTCCACAGCGTTCTTGTATACACTGCTTCAAATCCTTTCGATCGAAATCCAACTAAACTCCTCACTCCAAATCCGAAACCTCAAACATAACCTACCAATCTTCCTACACGACAGAACACTTCACTATGACGAATACCGTACTCTCCCTAAAACTGACATAAAATCCCGAATACATAACTCCCTACTCCATTCCTGGCAAGATCATTGGTCCCACTCCACCACCGACAGATATAAATTAAATATCTTACCTGATATCACAAACATCCCTCCACACATTCCTTTCTCAAATCCCCCTACAATGCAATTTCTGTCCGGCCATGACAACTTCCGTAATAAACTTCATCAATTCCATTTAACTCCTTCCCCTCACTGTTCTTACAACAATCAATCTCTAGAAACCCCTCAACACCTGATATACTCCTGTCCCCTAACCTCTCTACTACAAATCAACCTCAAGCAATCTACAAACTTTGACCCTTTCTCCCCACTTCCTAACATAAATTTTCTAGTCACTAGTTACTCTCAACAATTCAACCATTTCCTAAATTAAATCCTTTTAATCAAACAAACCACCCATAACCAGCGGCACTAACACACTTAATACACTCTTACAATTCACTACCACATCACACTTACACTCGCACCATGCACACAATCAGCCCCACTCCACGTGCACAGTCGACGATTAAGATAGGGGCACAAATCCCCCTCACCAAAACTTCAAGAACTTCAGTTGTCCCTGAATTGTTGATTCTAAGTTATTAAATATATAAAAATACCTATAATGTACGGCTAGTATGGGCTCTTGCCTAGGTATAACCCACAATAAATTTATTTTATCTATCTATCTATCTATGTAAAAGTACAAGAAAATAATTATGAATTCTCTGTTTTGTCCAAAAAATAAAATTTTTTATCATGGATTAAATTTTACAGGTAATCATGCTTTACCTAGTGGAAAATATTGTTGGTTTGATAAGATGGATTTGGACATACTGCTAGTCCAGAGAATTTTCAGTAGAAGTGCATACTTGAATTTAAAGTAAGTTTTATGCTTTCAAAATAATTCTAAGGCAAACGAGCATTAGACCATACGATTTTAAAATATATAGACCTTTTAAAATGGCAAATGACGTATATTTAAAAAATATTTATCAGTGAACAAATTGATTATGCAATCTTAAGGGCATAAATCTACCAAGCAATTTTATTAGAACCAAACCTGTAAGGTTTGGCAATTAATTGTAGACAACATGTGGCGACTATATGGTACAATATAATTTTTCACCTTATTGAACAAGCGAACATTCAGAAACAACCTCCGTTGCATTTTCTGGCACAAATGTTGCCCTCGAGATAATTCAATGATGCTGAAACTTGGAAAGTTTTATCACTGGTCGTTACTCCTCATTTGGCTTCACAAAAATTTTATTTTATTATTTTATCATATGGGATTCTTAATCATTAACTTAAAGTATATTACACATAATTATTTAAAATCGTTTTAACATCTAGGGGTATTGCATATAGTAATGCAGCTAAAAGTAAGTCGAATAATTATCCTCGATGCGTTTTGGAGTTGGTTATTGTTGAGTAAAAGCGGGTTGAGTTCTTAGTACTGCGCGGAAGATTACATATAATTATTAACGTTAGCGGTAGCGGCCACTTTCAACGGACCGCTAAATATGGATACCGTTACCAATCCCCATCACCACAAAAGCACGCCTACTTAAAAAAATTAAAAAAGATTTTTTCTTAGCTTCTGTAATACCTGCGCTTTTGAAACTTAGTACATAGCTAGTGTAGGTGTACACAAGCAACACATACCTTTTACAGAAACGTCTTCGACCCGGTTCACAAACTTTCCGAATTTGCGTAAGGATATCTTAAGAAAATTAAAAAAATTTTTTATTAGCTTCTATAATACCTTCTGTTTTGAAACTTGGTAGAGGTGTACCAAAACCAAACATGCTCTTTACAGAATCGTGCTCAACCCAGTTCCCAAATTTTTCCCAACTAGCATTACATCTTAAAAAAATTTAAAAAATTTAATTCTTAGCTTCTAAAAAACCTGCGCTCTTGAAATTTGTTAGGCTGCTAGTGTAGGTATACTAAAATAAGACATACCTTTTGCAGAAACGCGTTTGCCATGGTTCATAAATTTTTCCGAATTTGGATATCTTAAGAAAATTGAAAATATTTTTCTTAGCTTCTGTAATATATGACCTTTTGAAACTTGGTAGGCAGCTAGTGTAGGTGCACCAAGACAGCACATACCCTTTACAGAAACATGTTCAACCTGGTTTGCAAATTTTTCCCATCAAGCATTACGATACCTTAAGAAAAATAAATAATTCATTCTTAGCTTTTGAAAGACCTGCGCTCTTGAAACTTGTTAGGCAACTAGTGTAAGTGTACTAAAGCAACAAATACCTTTTACAAAAACGTGTTTGCCCCGGTATACAAATTTTTCAGAATTTGCTTAAAGACATCTTAAGAAAATTAAAAAAATTTTTTCTTAGCTTCTGTCATACCTGCGCTCTTGAAACTTAGTAGGCAGTTAGTGTAGGTATACTAAAGCATCACGTACCTTTAACAGAAACGTGTACGTCCCGGTTCACGAATTTTCCTAAATTTGCGTAAGGTTAACTTAAGAAAATTAAAAAATATTTTCTTAGCTTCAGTAATACCTGCGCTCTTAAAACTTGGTAGGCAGCTAGTGTAGGTTACCAAAACAACTAGCGTTACAATATTATAAGAAAATTAATAAAAATTTTTCTTAGCTTCTGAAAAACCTGTGCTCTTGAAATTTAATAGAATGCTAGTATAGGTGTACTAAAGCAATACATACCTTCTACAAAAACGTGTTTTCCCCTGTTCACTAATTTTTTCAAATTTGCATAAGGACATCTTAAGAAAATTAAAAAAAAATTATTAGCTTCTGTAATACCTGCGCACTAAAAGTTAGTATGCAGCTAGCGCATGTGTACTAAAGCAACACATACCTTTTACAGAAACGTGTTCGTCCCGCTTCACAAACTTTTCCAAATTTGCGTAAAGACGTCTTAAAGAAATTAATAAAAGAATTTCTTAGCTTCTGTAATACCTACGCTCTTGAAACTTGTTAGGCAGCTAGTGCAGGTGTACTAAAGCTACAAATACTTTTTACAGAAACGTGTTCGCCCCGTTTCACAAATTCTTCCGAATTTGCGTAAGAACATCTCAAGAAATTTAAACAAATTTTTTTAGCTTCTGTAAAACCTGCGTTCTTGAAACTTGGTAGACAATTAGTGTTGATGTACTAAAACAACACATACCTTTTACGAAAAAGTGTTTGTCCCGGTTCACTAATTTTTCCGAATTTGCGTATGAACATCTTAAGAAAACTAAAAAAAAAATTTCGTAGTTTCTGTAAGCCCTGAGTTCTCGAAGCCTATTAAGCGGCTAGTGTAGATGCACTGAAACAATTCACTCTTTTTACAGAAACGTGTTCGCCTCGGTTCACAAATTTTTCGGAATTTGCGTAAGGACGCCTTAAGTAAATTAAAAAATTTTTTTCTTAGTTTCTGTAAGACCCGCGCTCTTGAAACTTGGTGGACAGGTATTGTTGGTGTACTAAAACAACACCTTTTATAGAAACGTATTTGCTCCTGTTAACAAATGTTTCCGAATTTGCGTAAGGACAACTTAAGCAAATTTGTTTAATTATCTTAAAATGTCCTTACATAAATTCGGAAAAATTTGTGAACAGGAACAAACACGTTTCTGTAATAGGTATGTGTTGTTTTAGTTCACCTACACTAGCTGTCTGCCAAGTTCGGGTTCGAATCCCGACACGGTCCGCTTGAAAAATGTTAGGCGAGCATTTTTCGCAAAAATACACCCTCGTTCGGATGAGAGGTAAAATGGAGGTCCCGTGTGTGAGTGTTGTCACGCACGTTAAAGATCCCTACCTTGCTTGGAACAGCAAGGGTTCGGCAAAATTCAAAATTTTCCAGGTAAAAAAAACTCGCTTCCTGGCCAATGTAGTACCCTCGGGTGGAGCATTGGAAAATCACATGTAATGTCTGCCAAGTTTCAAGAGAGCAGGTTTACCAAAACTTAGAAAAAATTTTAAATTTTTTTTAAGATGTCCTTACGCAAATTCGGAAAAAATTTGTGAACCGGAACGAACACCCTTCTTTAAAAGGTATGTGCTGTTTCAAAGCGACGTTTGCAATAAATATAAGCATTCTTCGGCAGAAGACAAAATGGCATTGGAAGAGGAGTATCAATTGCTTGTAAGAAACAAAAACTCGGAAGAGAAATGAAGAATCTGGACGACGAGAATTCAATTCACGACTCCAACTTATATGCTGCAACTTTTGATTACAATAAGTTTTATCTGCACCCAAAACGGAACTTGGACTGACTACAAACTTAAGCTCTCCACATATAATTTCACCATTTATAATTTGGCGTTCACGAATTGCTTTTGTTATATGTGGTATGAGAGCATCGCCAAAAAAGGTGCCTCAGAAATCCGTCGTTGCCTCCTGCTTTTCATACAATATCACATTAGAAATAGTGTCAAGCAGTTTTCTTTCTATTCCGATAACTGTTCAGGGCAGAAAATGAACAAATTTATGCTCTCCTTTTACAACTATAGTTCTCAAAAATACGAAGTAAAAATTTGCCATTCATTGCTGGAACGAGTCACATTCAAACTGAAGGAGGTTCGGTTCATAGTGTGATTAAAAAAGCAGCAAAACCTGTGCCAGGTTATAAACCTGAACAATGATATACCGTTATTCGAACAGCAAAAAAAAACCTAAAATGTAATAGAGCTGGCACGAAAAAGTATTTACGGTCTGAAAACCCTTCAACAAGATGCCACATTAAACTGGGATCGAAAAGAAAGTAACGATAAGGTATTATGGAATAAACTAAAAATAGTAGAAACTAATCCCGAGATGCGGAACGTCTTATTGTTTAAATATACATATGATGAAAATGAGCAATTTAGAAAAATTTGTTTAATTCGACGGGAGTTAGTGTACTCAAAATCGACTTAAAACGCCTATATTTTAACAAGATACTTTTCTAAAGGAAAAAGCGATTATTTATAATTTCTGTGTCAAAAGCTAGTAATATTAACACAGTATCATAACTTTTTTAAGAATTTACGCTATACGACCACAGTTCAAAATCAAGAATCTGATACCGACTAGTAAACCATTTTTTGTGTTCAATTTATTGAAACTTAAAAATATATGATTTATTTGCGCAGTGGTCAAATTATAATGTGCTTTAATTACTTGCAAACGCTTTTTATTTTCTTTCAGAATTGTCTTTTTTAGTTTTTGACATTTTAACTTTCTACCAATTGCATTTCCTAATATTTATGATTTGACATTGTTCGTTTATAATTTGTTTTCCATTACAGATTTTGTGAAAAGAGAAATTTGCGTTTATTTATAATATTAACGTTTAAGCCATCTATTTTGCTAGTTCAAATTTTTACAATTTTTATGTTTAATTCGTCTCTCAGAACTTCCACTAGTAATTATTCAATAACAAAGTAGTTCAAAAGTGTTATTTTGGGCATACTGGCTTTCACTTTTAACAAAAATGTAAGATTTTTAGTTCATTGTTATTTCAATAGTAAAAAACATAAATAATCAAATCTAGCCTAGGCTCCTTTTATAAAACTAGGACCCATGCTAAATGTGGACATAGACTAATCAAACTTTTATAAGTATACTAAGCCCATGTTTTTTTAAAATAAAAATCATAACTGATTTTAGTGAAACACCTACAAAACAGGACTCATATACCGTCGTCATAAGCAAAAACACAGTAACTACAAAAATGTCGGAACTGAGAAAAATGGCAACTAAAAAAGGCTGTGCCAATCTTTTACAGCTAGATTTTCGAACTTTTTTCGTATCGTATTAGTTGTTTTCATAAACTCATATTATACATATATAAATACCAGTTTTATATTTAAATCCTGGTCAGAAAAACACTTTTATGATTTTAGTTAGCTGTCGGTAAGTTCCAAATGTATCCGGAACTAGATAAAAACACAATATGTGTGTTTACTGTGCCTTTGCATAGTGGCGTGCCTCGCACAATAACATCCGCCACTAAGTAAGAATCTAGTATTTATGCGTTAATTGTGTTTTTACTAAGCAGACATATTTAAAACGCAATTAGATTATTTAAATGAAACAGTGAACTGTAAGAAACTATATGATTTCTTATGTCACTTATCTAAAATGGTTAAGCCTAAAAAATGGTAACATATATATGTAATAGAAGTAAAAAAAGAGATAATAAATTAATGTTCTAATGTAGTTGGTAAATTCTGCCAAAAAAACTTCTCTACTGCTGGAATTACACCGCCTAATTTTTCTAAAATGTCTTTTTTTTTCTTCGGGTACGCCACAACATTTGTCCTTTGCATTTGGTTTTATCATTGAACTTATTGTTTTTTATTCAAAAAATCAGGTCTATCATCGGCGCATCATAGACAATTCGATACCGAAATAAGTTAGTGTTGTTTTAAAAGATAGCAAAAGGAAAATATCCTTTACCATAATGGCTTTTGTCCCCTTTCTGTCTTTACAGTAATTATATTTGATAAGTATGGTCGTGGTTTTAGTTTATTAAATTTATATAGCGAAGTACTTTCTTTACAATGGTAAAAATTGGTAAAATGCATTTCATGTACTTCAGATTTGACTGCAGACTCAAAACTCTCAAAATCGTAAGTCCTTCCTTGATGTTTTAGAGACAGTTCAATTTGATGGTGAAAATGATCACAGTTCATAAAAATGTGTCCTGACTCAAAATATTAAAATTCAATTGATTTTGCCTCAATTTCATGTAAATTAATAAAGTACACTATAAACGTAAGTAGAGTCCAGTTTTTGTTCTGGCTTGAACGGTTATCTAACCACATGATTATTTCTTTTCATTTCTTTAATATAAAAGTATAAAATGTGCTTATGATATCTTCTTTGGACCTTCCAGAAATTGCTTCATGCCAGAGGACTGGCAGAGGCAGTATTTTAGATTGCTTGCCTAAAGGTACAAAACTTTCATTGTAAACCACAATGCGTTTAGTGAATACTACCCTTTTAAAACAATCCATTCGGGGCAAAATTATCACTTTCTGTAGGTATGCTGATACACAAATGATATCAGCTTCTTGCTCTTTTGCAGCCCAACGTCTATATTCTTCCTTTGCTTTGGTTGCTCGTTCAATACGCTTCAACCAAGTTTGACATTCACTACAACTTTCTTCCACGTTACCTTTAGTGTGATCTTTGTTGTGTAATTGAATCTCTTCGCATGTTTCACATTCTTCGTGTTATAATCTTGCAAAACTATTTTTTTTCTTTTACGGCCTTATTTTACATGTCATAAGAACATTGTACATTTGCAAACTTTTCCACAAAGTTCATCTACATACTTGCAATTGAAATATCGCTAGATAAGTAGCGGCGGTTAGGAGCATGTTCCCGTCTGGGGGTGTATTCTCGTAAGACGGTGATATTTATCGCATGTGATATTTTACGATTTTCGCACGAAACGTCGAAGTTGGTATTCTTCAAATTTCGCAAGAGATATTTATCGCACGAACTGCAAAGAGCGGTGTACTACTAAGTGATATATTTTATCGCATGAAAACGCACGTATTGCGCATGATTACTATATTAAAATTGACTGACATAGACTTTTCTCTATGCACATAACCAAAAAATTGCCACTGGTTTTAATCTATTTCGTGGGTGTTTGACAAATAATTATAATTAATAACAATTATAGCAAACTTTGATGAGGCAGCATTATTTGTTGTTTTGGAGGTGTTTGAAGAAGCTGAAACAGCTGCCAAAGTGACTAAAAGACAATTCTATAAGCGTGTACTATTTTTTGATTTAAGTGAAAAAATGTTTGTGGGGGTGTTCCGCTTAATAAAAAGTTGAATTCCAGAAATTTCATTCAGTTCCGTTGCTATTTCTTCCCATTCTTCGCAAGCTTTTTTTTGTAAAATTAAAGGAAAATTTACGGCTGCATAATTGCCCTCTATAAGTAGCTCTGTTAGTTGGGCGTAATTAATGCAAGTAAACATTACGTTCATCCAAACTTCGATCTTACCCGACAAAATACGATCTAGTAGCTTCTTGAACCACGTGATTTCGTTCCGGTTGGCTATTGGCTTTTATTATTATTCTATTTACGACATGTCTCATTTCATTCGATATTTAAAATATCATATCACATCTTGTCGAGAATAGCAAGTCGTCATAGAACTGTCTCGCATGCGATACTTTTGGGTGATAAATATCACCAATGATATATATCGAACGAACTCGAGAATAGACCCCCTGTAGTGAGAAATGCAAGGAGAATAGAACTCTATTCGCTGATCTATTTCAGTTCGGCTTATTTTATTCACCGCGGTTCTTTCCCACGGCCGTCTGGTAGTGGTTCAATATTGCACGTATCATTACTACTATAAAGGCTAGTCTTGTTAAGGACTGAATTTACAACCCAATCGTTACTTTTCTTATACCAAATTATTGTAAGAAAAAAAGGTTTGCACAACCTATGGGGTTGTCTGCTTTCATCACATAACGTAAAAACGTATGTGCTTTTGCGCTTAGGCAAAATTGATGGGTTTTGAACTTTAAGACTGCTTGTATAAGATAAACGATCGACGCTCTTTCCATTTCATGTCCCAAAATTGGGAATTAATGTTATGTCTCTGTTTTTCTGTAATATTTGATACAGACTTTCGCCTACATTTGTTGGCATCACAAGATGGTAATACAGAGTTTCTGTTTTAGCACTTCCACTTTTTTAATTGTTCTTTTAAAGATTCAACATATTTCCTCCTTTTTCTTGGATGCCCTAGCTTTGCAACAGATGGTTCCTCTAAATATGAAAATTGTATTATGATTTTACACTGGAATAATTTAAGTGTGAAATTATCAAGTGGTTTTTGATTTTCCTTATTGAGCTTCTGTTCAATTTTCGCCCTTTCGTCATATTGTTCTGTTAAGTGTCTGCAGTCTTTTTCACCATAGCAAGATATGTACTTAATCTTTAAATAATTTAAAATAACTACCTGAATCACTATCACAGTTTTCTGGCACATAGACTTGTTCAAGTAAATTGTCAGTTGCACTGCCCGATTGAATATCAGTTTCTTGAAATTCGTCGTCAATTATGGTGACCTTCATATTATTAAAATCCAAGTTAGTGATATTGATTAAATGTTCCGATGATAATCGCGCCGCAAAAACATCGTCATTAATTTATAATTTCAATGGGCAGGTAATCTATACTATAGAATTCTTGATTTAATTCAACATTAGTGGAGGGTTCAACAGCTACAGCTGCTGGAATGCTAGAAGTTTCTACAATTTCTACATTTTGATCTAGCTAAAAATCAAATGGAAATTAGTTTTAATCAAAATAAGCGTAGTAAGTGGGTCAACCCTGCAGAACCACCAAATTATACTACTACACTTAATATAACTGCACTAAATGAAAAAATATGCCTAATGTTATAAAGATATCGATTGTTCAAAACAATGATACCCTGCAAATCTTAGTTAGTTTTTATCTCAAGCAAAAGGAAATAGTATTGCAAGTTACCTTTTTTCAAAGAGGAAATAGTTATCAGTGCATAATTGCTGTATCTGGCATTACTTTTGTAAAAAGTGATCTCACCATAGTAGACCATTATTAAGAATCCCACTACCTCACTTCCTCCCAAATCCCTCATTTCCTCCCAAATTTACATGTAAATCCCCATAAGGAGGAAATGAGGAAATCTCCTCATTTCCCTCCTCATTTGCCTCACACATCTGGACCAAATAGTTTTCTTCGACCATATGTAAATCCCATAAGGTGGAAATATGGAGATGAATCTTAGCATCCACATTTCCACACACAATCCACATTTGCGCCCACATCTGGCGACAGTCATAAATAACATTGTCATCTTAAATTTGCACAATCGTTTTCTTCGATTAAGCGTTTTTTAGCCGCAGGCACGGGCTCGGACACCCCGATCTGGCAACAGGTACGGATCTTGTTCTCGGCACCCCGAACTGGACCAGACATCTCACCTTAGTTGGTAAATATTCGCACATCTGGTGACAGTATTAAATAACATTGTCATCTTAAATTTGCAGATAGAGCTTGTTCATTCTGGACCCTCCGCCACCACACAACCAAAATTTACAACTAAATAGTTTTCTTCGACTAGCCATTGCATCTTTCGAGATAAACCTATCTTGTTTGGTATCAATTAATGTTATAATTTTCTCAGCTACCCAATATTCTAGGAGTTTTTCAGATAGCGCCACCCCCCAGGGAATTACCCTCATTTTAAGATTTCTTACCTGTTGCGATTTATGAGCGTTCTTATAAATTTCTTTAGTCATGCAATACATTAAATTAGTCTAGAATTTTACGTAGAATCCTAATCTGCAAACGGATTTAAAATAGGACTACTCCTTACAAAGTTACATTTTAAAGTTCCCAAATCTCATTAAAATTTTTGTTCATTTATGACATATGCTTTAACCAAACATCTCCAAAAATTAAAAACCGTGGAGATTTTAAAAATAAATTCTTTATAAAGCCATAAGTGTTTAATATTTAAAACCATTTTTCAAACGGTGATGCACTGTTTTTTAGAATATTCAAAACCGTAACTTTTTAAATTTTAAACAGTTATCAATGTCTGGTTTAACATTTTTTAATAACTATACACGTCATAATTATGTAGTCAATGCTAAATAAGTACTTGGAAAATACAAGTCGTTCTGAATTAAATCCTTAACGATTATGGTCTACCTAAATTACATATGAAAGCTGTATATAATTTCTTTTCTTGGACTTTCTATTAACTATGTCTAAATACAGTGCATTAAAATTGATGTATAATTGCTGGGGATTCACACAAGGTACTTTCTAGTAACCAGCATCGACTACGTATTTAGGGAAATACAAATTTTAAATAAACACGGGAATACCAACTTGTTGTCTACAGGATACTTACTAATAAAGCAATTTAATTTTAAATAACTTCTGTCATATTTTCGGAAATGGTAGGCTTGAATATTTTCTTTGGAAACAATGGAAGATTGCCAAAAACACTCGAAGAGTGCACAAACGCGGTCACTAAACCAATTAGCATTAATACCAAATATTCCGTACTTTCGTAGGTTGCTCATTTTCTAGAACCAAATCTCCCGCAATGTACAATGTCCTTAAAACTATTTACATTAATATTCTTAACTACACTTCGTGAGACCCTTTTAATCTTTTTAATCGTGTCTTTCTTGCTTACAATACAGTAGGACTTAGCCTTACTATCAACAAATTTTTAATACTAGACCCACATTAAAGTTGTCTTTGAATTTCCCTACAATTTTTTGTTGACATGCGGTATATTGTGTTTATTATCTGCGGGGTACACCACTTTAAACCTAAAAATAAAAACAAGATAGTTTAATACGTCTATTAATATTTTTTGCTAATGTTGGCGATACAAATATGTAAAAACAAACTTTATCAAGAAAATATAATGTTTTTAATAAAATACATACATGTATTGATAACATCTATAAATCGCTGTGATAACCAGAGTCTGGTGAATTTGGGATAGCCAAATCTCTAAACATTTGCGCAAGCGATTGCCTTGCAGTCGCATCTTTTAAGTATTGGATGGGATAACATTTAAAATTTCCAACACTGTCAAGTAATTTAAATTGCTGCAATCATTAGACAGAGAAATACTGGCACGGCTCTCTTCCTCTAATAACGTTTGAACCCTTTCTTCCTTTGTCGTATTGTTACAGGCGGAAAAGCTACTAAGTGTATCTTTTCCAGTCAAATTATAAAATGGGGGCGGCCTGTAAAACAAAAATTAAAGGGGGGTCACCGGCAAAAGCTAGCGGAAGGTCGTGGATCATATAGAGGGTTAAAATTTTGAAAAAAAGGGTTAAATTAATTTATAATATACTACAAAAATGTGGCACTTACCTTTCATAAAATATTGTGGCTTAATGACAATTGCCAAGAGCGCCAGACAAGTCGAGAATGTCCAAATGTTCGTACAAAACCTTGAGAGACTTGTCATCCCAAGGAGGACAATTGTTTCTTTTAATCAATTCCTCACCTTTTTTTACTACTTATAAAAAAATAAGAAAACTATTGACTTAATCAACGGCAAACAAAACTATTTAATTCACAGAGCAATAAACGTGAACCTCTTACATTCATTGATTTAGAAATTTAAGTGAATAGGTGACTATGGAATTTATGAAAATTTTGAGTACATAAGTAGTTATCAAACACTTGTATATGAAAGAAACTTATATTATAAATCGTACACTAAATTAATCCTACGGTTTATGGCCAAAACGTCCTAACAAATAAACTAACTAAAAATTGGTCATGCTACTTTACTATAAAGACTTACTAAAGATTGTCCATTATTTGAGGGTTTGTTTTCCAACGTAGAGCAGTTATTAAATTTGGGAAGAGAATCTCGCTTGTTGCTTCTGTTTGTAATGTTTAAGAAAATTGACTGGCACACGAACTCGGCAGAAGTTTTGACAATATCACTTACTTGCTGCGTCACACGCCTACAAGTTTTTAAATATTTATCTTGCATCACTATAAATACGCGAACATATGGGCCTAACCCTTGCGAAACTGGAAGAGTAACACTTCTTCCCAATTTTGTACTAACGTGATACGAAGTGGAATATTCTATGTCATGCCAGAGAACGCTACCCGCAAAACTACGTTTCTCTCTACTTCTTGACCACGATCGGCCCCATTGGAAAAACTCCCTGTCTTTGGCTAAAGCCTTCAAATATATAGACTAAATTCCTACCCTAATAATTACGTACGTTATTTTCTGTTATCCAATGACTGAACTGAACCTCTCACAAAACAAGATTTCAGAAACCAAATCCAACCCCTTTTTAGATAAGAATCACGGAAGCAATTATTCTCCCACGGGTTTAAATTATCTTTTACTTTCTACAAATTACTTAAATATGGCAATGTGGAATCTACCTATGGCGGCCGTAGTCTGGCAATAACAAAGACCGGCTAACCTACTTGAGCCGAAATGGATTTTAAATACAATGGATGTCTCCAGACTACTTAAGATTACTTGTAATATTTGAACAAATCAAATTGGAAATAGTGTCCGCTATTATACTGTTTTGTTTCCTATAATCCGCTGTAAATCAACGAAAGTGTTAAGCTTTTCAAACTGAAATTGGTTTTCCTTTATTTACGCTAAAAGGTACTATACATTTTAAAAGGTTTATTGTATTTTACTTACGATGGGGTCTAGAGCTTTAAATGATGACCTGCCGCTGGAATTTACTAGCCCGAAGCAATCGGTAAATGTGGTCTTTTATTATAAAGGATCCTAAATAAAATGAGGTGATTTATTGGTGTAAATTTTTGTTTATACTTTATTCAAGTTACTGAATTTTTAATTAATTAATTTGTTTAATCGTTAACATTACAAAATAATGTTACAGTATTTCCACATACAGTTTTAATGTCACCAACAAATTTTTTGTAAAATTCTGGAAAGTTTCAACACATATGGGGCAATTTCACCCTATGGGGTAATTTCACCCTAACCTAACATCCTACATATATCCGGACATATGTCGTTGCGCATCCCTGCCGACCTAGGTCGGATAACAAAACAGTTCCTAAACCAGAGAATGTAAGCGATATATATGGTGGTGTCCGACATATTTGACTATCTTCGGCAATATACGCCCCCTACTCTGTAGGATACATAAGAGAACAATTTTTTTTTCGTATTCAATTTAGTATTCGACAGTAGCTAGAACAGTAAACATGAGCGCCTCCAAGGTGATTAACGTTCCTCAACTTCTTGGGAATAAAGTGAAACCGACAAATGAGCGATTTGGATTATGGCTGTTGGCAGAAAATATGTGCAACAATAATCTGGTGACAGATTTTGGTAATATTTGTTATGTCGAAGGCGAACAGATGCTGACTGGTAGACTAGACACACCAATTACAGAACCATTTTGTGACAATATAATGTTGGTTAAAATTTGCGACCTTTCTGACGCCGAACAAAAAAAAGAAATTTGTGGTGCATTTAACAGCTATCTACCTAGACGGTCTCTATGTATCAAACTATTGGCTAGAAAAGGAGATAGATGACTTGGGTGTCGATTTAAATTTTAAGCTGCGAATAAAATTAGATAAAATTAAAACCACTCCAAATAAACATAAAGCAAGGACTGTCTCCTGTGTATAACTTTGTATTAAAATTAAGTTTAAATGACTCCATGCTTGGTATTAAATATTTTTAAATTTTGTTATGTATGTAAGAATAAACATCTTATAATAGTATTACATTGCTCTTTATTTACAAAAGGCTGTGACGTTACCACGAAATAGCAGTCGCACAAAGAGGGGCGCGCATGGGCAGGTGGTGCCTATGGGTAGGGGTGCGAACGGGCAGGGTTGCGCATGGGCAGGGAGTGCGCATGGGCAGGGGGTGCGCATGGGCTGGAATGTGTCTGGGTGTGCATGAGGGAATCGGATGTTAACAGTCACCACGAGTAGGTAAATAGGGCCGGTCCTAATTCAAAACGCGACAGACGTATTTTCCATGTGTAAAATACGTCTGTCACGTTTTGAATTAGGATCGGCCTATATAATTTCAATGTAAAATAGTTGTGAAAACATTTGAATGTAAAATAGTTGTGAAAACATGAATTCTTCTATACTTTCAATGTAAAATACGTCTGTCACGTTTTGAATTAGGATCGGCTTTATATTACTTTCAATGAAACACACACGTATGTTGAAAAAATGTAAGTGCAGAGAAGAATGTGTGTAGCTGTTTTGAATTCGGTTTTCTAGCGAGAAGTTACACGTGCACCGTTTTGAATTAGGATCGGCGTTATATACTTTTAATGTAAAATGTGAAAACCTGAATTCTTTTCAAATGTAAAATACTTGTGGGCACGTTTTGAAATAGGATCGTCTTTATATTACTTTCAATGTAACACACGTATGTTGAAAAATGTAAGTGCAGAGAAAATGTGTGTAGAACTTTTGAATTTGGTTTTCTAGCGAGACAGTATGACAGATGCAAAAAAATATCGCATTCAAGTCAATTGTGTTTTTTAATTAAAGTGGTTTCTGATTTATATTTAGAGGCTGCAAATACACATGGGCCGGTTTTAATTCAAAATGAGTTCACTCTTGTGATAGGTTGAAAAGTGGGTTGGCAAAGTACGCAGATGGTGGTAATCTGCTATATAAGGAGATTGCTCCTAATATTAATTTAATTAGTCAAAGAAAAGCAATATGGATTTTAATACTCTTAATAAAACCACATATCGCAAACCATATGTAAATTCAAAAGATCTTGTAGTGAATAAGAAGTTTGAAGTTTTAAAAGTGGAAACAATCAAGACAAAATATGGAGAAAGAGTATTAGTGGAAACAGAAGAGTTCAAAGTATATTGCCATTGAGATATTTTGAATACCTTCAAGCACATGGAGTGAAACAATTAAATGAAAGTATTGGCTCGAACAAACACGTATACATAACTAGTAAGGGATCGATCGGTCTAACTGTCAACATAGAATTTTCAGAATAATATGTCACTAATTTAAGAAATTAGTTTATTATTATAATAATATACATCTTGTTCTTTACTGTTTAAATTATTATAACACATCTAAGTCGATTGTATAAAGAATGATGTATCAAATTAAAGTGGGTTCTGATTTATGTGCGTTTTACTTTGAGTTTACTACCTTGTTTAGAGAAAGTCTTGTTTCAAAAGAAACTTTTATAAAATACTTTTTATTTTACAAATTGTTGAATATATTGATCTAACTATTTATAAATGAAAAGTATTTATTAACTCCGTTCTTGAAGTATCTGCTGCTCCCTCGCTGTTAGTTCCTCTCTTTTTTGCTTTATTATTTCTAGTTCCAAATCTATACGACGCAGTAGCTTCTCTCCACGCTTTTTAAATGCGTTAAGCAACTCTACTGTGTCATCTTCGTAGGATTTGTCATCTTCACGCAAACAGCCATATTAGATTCTGTACATAACTTTTTCATAGTCAACATGTTTTGCCTGATCTGTGAGCATAACATAAAAGATTATTGTAGGTTCACCTTTTCTTTTGTATACTACCTGATGTTTCTGAGAGGACCAGAGTGTGTCAACGATCCTACGATAGCCTCAGAATTTCCAGAATGGTTTTTTGATCTAATGTAACTTATAAATTAGTACTGTTTTAAAACACATGTATAAATGTGAAAAAGCACTTACCGTGATATATCTATTACGTCACTATCAAAAATAGCATCAGTGTTGAATTGAGGCGAAGAACAGCCGAAAACTTCTTTAATCACGTCTTCGTCAGAATGTAATATAAATTGCTCTAGAACTTTTACGTTGGTATTATTACAATTTTGATTGATGACAAGTTACTCATTTTTTTTTAAAGTTGCTAGTAATAGTAACTAATAATTATACAAGAGATCTGATTGAATACTGTTGGTAAAATCTACGTGAAGGATTTATATCAAATAATAAACTGATCTGTTAGAAAAATTAAAATTTGCATAGTTTTCTGAAAAAATTCAGCTCTGTAATCTATTCTAATGAACAAAACAGTATGTAAGCGAATATAATTATACCTCAGCAGAAATAATGAATTAGTTTCATTGTCTGAAAAAGAAATTGAAATGAATGCACATAATAATAAAACCCTAAAATTAATTAATTTCGTTTTAGATTACCGCTGACATAACTTATGCTGTATAAGAAATTTTTAAAGGTACTGCTCAGCAGAAATAATGAATTACATTCATTGACTGAAAACAGAAAATTGCAAGAAGGCGCATAATAAAAACCTAAATTAGATTAATTTCGTTTTATTTAAAATTTGCATCGTTTTCTGAAAAAAATTCAGCTCTGTAATCTATTCTAATGAACAAAACAGTATGTAAGCGAATATAATTATACCTCAGCAGAAATAATAAAACCCTAAAATTAATTAATTTCGTTTTAGATTACCGCTGACATAACTTATGCTGTATAAGAAATTTTTAAAGGTACTGCTCAGCAGAAATAATGAATTACATTCATTGACTGAAAACAGAAAATTGCAAGAAGGCGCATAATAAAAACCTAAATTAGATTAATTTCGTTTTATATTACTGCTAGCATAATTTATTTTCCATAAAAAAATTAACAAAAATTCACGCACTGGAAAATGTTTTTTCTTCAGATTAATTTTTCGTTTAAAAATAATGCAATGCAAATAAATCCCTTTAAGTAGTAATATTTATAGAATAAGTTTTTTAGATTACCTGACACAATTTACATGCATATATATATATATATATATATATATATATATATATATATAGGTAAATTGTGTGAAAATTCTTTAAAGGTACTGTTATATAATAAAACTGCAGAATGTTTTTAATACTGGGTTTTTAAAAACCATGAGTGCGTGTACATTATTAAACAAGAAGGTTTAATCTGAGACATTTTTTTTTTCAAATTTGCTTTGTTTTTATTTAAAAATATTTCAATGTAATCATAAAAAATAGCTCTGTAATGATAATGTATTTTCTGTACACATAATAAATCAAAGGTCGTATAAAAACATTTTTGTAGTAAACGCATACGGAAATGAAAAATGATGTTGAATGCATTCCTCAAAGGTCGTATAAAAACATTTTTTTGTAGTAAACGCATACGTAAATGAAAAATGATGATGAATGCATTCCTTTTTGCAGTTGTTTTGCCAGAGTTTGCATTCGGTATGTAAATATTGGAATTGCTTGCATAGCGAATTTATTTATTATAGACACGTACTGAATGCAACTGTGCAATTTTTTTTAGACTGCATGCACCACTCAAGCTTGAAAATCGTCTTGAATAAAAAACGTAAATAAAGGCGATTTTTTAACAATTGCATTCAAGCAATTCGTTATGCAATTATTTCGATTTGTATGCTATTTTCTTTTACAGTTGTTTTGCTTACGCGTTTTCGTAAACTCAGATGAATGAACCTTTTGCAGTTGTTTTGCTTACGTCAGATGATATTTTATATAAATAATAAATAGAGAAAATACTTGTATTATTAAGTAGTGTATTTTGATTTTATATAGAATCATGAATGCTGAAACCGTATCCGAGATTAGTAGCTCAATTTTGAGATTAACTGTAAAATGCGTGAATCTAATTAAATCAGTGAATGAAATAACGAAACACATTTTAATTATCAAAGCAAATATTAGTATATTGAAGCTTGCTATTAAAAATAAGGTATACGAAGACAATCAACAAGAAAATCCTAGTAGGCTGGAATCTAATTTAGCAAATCTTAAAAGCTACCTTGTACGATTGAGGCACTTGAAACGTACTTTGGAATATCGTGGTAAAGGTGTTGATGCAACGCTTACTAAAGGTCATACTCGAAAAATTTGATTTGGCATGATGTACAATCATGTTTTGGAAGTCGAATAATTACGGGACTTATTACCAATTTAAATTATAGAGATCCTCTAGTGTTCTTAGACAAGGCGTTCGCTAGTTTTAAACGCAAGATTGTTGCTTGCTTAAAAAAGTCAATGTTGAAAGTTAATGTAATATTTGCCGCTAACTTTGTTAAGCCTACAACTGGTGAAATAGATTTGAAAACGTTTCCTACTGCAAATCGTCACATCGATATAAATACCAATCTCAAGCTGTGGTATAAGGAGAACGTATTGAACAAGATTTCGAAGCGATTAGAAGAATTTTGCGAGAAAGATTCTGGTTGGGCAATCCAAGAAGTTTTACACTTGAAGGTAAATATAAACAATCATGATCCACTTAAAGGAGGGTGTTCAACGTTTGTACTGGTTCCGGACTTTATAAAAAGAAAAAGCTGTGGTAAATGTAATAAATAACGATCAACATTGCATTCTTTGGAGCTTGGTTTCCGCTTTATATCCTGCTAAACAAAATAGTCAGAGAATATCTAGCTATCCACATTTTGATACAATATTACGCTACAATTCAATTCAGTTTCCAATCGCATTAAAAGACATAAAAAAAATTGAGAAGCTTAACAATCTCGCAATTAACCTATATTGTATAGAAAATACTAAAATACTACCATTTTGTTTAAGTGAAAATTTTAAAAAATTGAACCTATTAATCTGTTAGTTTTAAATAATGATTCCTTACAATATTCTCGTCCGACAAATGCTGATGAGAATCACTTTCATTTTACTTGGATTAAGGATATGTCAAAATTATTTGCAAAACAGTTGTCTTCACATGAACATAGAAAATTTTTGTTATAGATGTTTAAATAATTTTAGTACAGCAGCATTACTTAAGCGTCATTCGAATTATTGCGAAAAACAGAATACTTGCTCAATAAGATTACCCGAAGAATCTGAAAAGTATCTAACGTTTAAACATTTCCACTATCAAGAAAAAGTATCATTTGTAGTTTATGTAGATCTCGAATGTATATTAGAACCATGCAATGAGTCGGAGGTAATACTAAACACAGTCTCTTACCAAAGGCATATACCCTTTAGTGTAGCGTATTATTTGAAATGCTCGTATGATAATAAATATTCCAAATTTCAATTGTATCGCGGAAAGGATTGTATAGAATGGTTTGTTGCTCAATTAAACTGATTTCAGAAACGACTAATAAAATTTTCTGTAACCCAAAACCTATGAATCCTTTAACAGAAGAACAAAAGTTAGCATTTAAATTTGCCCTTCACTGTCACATTTGCAATAAACCTTTTAGTATAGATGATATTAGAGTTCGCGATCACTGCCACTTTACAGGTGAATTTCGAGGAGCGGCTCATCAAGATTGCAACATCAATTATCATAATTTTTATATGATACCGGTAGTTTTCATAACTTATCAGGCTACGATTCGCATTTCAATATTAAAAAATTGCGTTAGGGTTTTCAGGTTTGGTAAGAATTCTACCAATAAATAAGGAAAAATACATATCTTTTACAAAATATGTAAATGGTACGAAAGTTACTTTTAGATTTATCGATTCATTCAGGTTTATGGCATCTAGCATCGAAAAATTAGCTTCATACTTAGATGATAATAAAAAATCCATCACCAGGAAAATTGTAACACCGATAATGAGTTTCAGTTACTTACGCGTAAAGGTATATTTCCCTATGATTACATTAACTCTTGGGATAGGCTCAATGAAACCGATTTACCCTGTAAAACAGCATTCTTTAATTGTTTGCGCAATGCTAAACACGTTTGGCAAACATTTAATATAAAAACACTAGGGGACTATTCAGACCTATATTTAAAAACAGATGTACTGCTCTTGACTGATATATTTGAAAACTTTAGAAAAACTTGAATGTTCACGTATAAGTTAGATCCGCTTCACTACTTTACGGCTCCTGGTTTAGCTCTAGATGCGATGTTAAAAACGACGAACGTTAAATTCGAGCTGCTTACTGATATTGAAAAATAATGTTTTTAGAACGGGGAATTCGTGGCGGTGTTTCTCAATGTTCGAATAGATATGCTAAAGCAAATAACAAATATATGAATGCAGATTATGATCCAAATTTCGATTCTAAATATTTAATGTATTTTGATGTTAATAATTTATATGGGGCTGCAATGTCTGAATATCTTCCATATGGAGAATTTGAATTTTTAGATGGTACCAGTCCAGATATAGTACGTTTAGACATACTTAATATTCCCGATGATTCTGATGTAGGATATATTTTTGAATGCGATTTACACTATCCAGTATCTTTACATGAAATTCACAGTGACTTACCTTTAGCGCATGAACATATGATACCACCAGTACCTTCTAATAAATCAAACTTAAAGAAATTACTTACAACTTTATATCCAAAACTCAACTATATTATTCACTACAAGAATTTAAAAATGTATTTAAGCTACGGTTTAGAACTGAAAAAGATTCATAAGGTTCTTCGGTTTAAACAAGCTCCTTAGTTAAAAGAATACATTGATTTGAATACGAAATTAAGACAACAGTCAAAAAACAGTTTCGATATATGCTTTTATAAAAATATGATAAATTCGGTTTATGGAAAGATGATGGAAAACGTACGGAAAAGGAAAGATGTGAAATTAGTGACCAAATGGGAAGGACGGTTTGGAGCTCGTAGTTACATAGCGAAGCCTAATTTTCATAGTTGCACTGTGTTAGACAAAGATCTAGTCTTAATAGAAATGAATAAATTAGAGGTTTACTTAAACAAACCCATTTATGTAGGTTTCTCTATTCTAGATATTTCAAAAACCTATTTATATGAATTTCACTATAGTTATATAAAATCGCAATTTGCTAACAAAGCAAAGCTGCTGTACACAGATACGGATAGTTTGATATACGAGTTTAGCGTTGAAGATATTTACTCTTATATCAAACAAGATATTCATATTCAATCAAAAGTGAAAGAGGATATAGTAAATGAACTTCATAAACCAGCAAGAATAAATTTCAAGAGACGCAAAGTGATAGTAAAGGTTTAAATGACCTTCTTCAGACCGATTTGATTGAAATGCTACCATATTCGCAAACAAACAAAGGATTTAAATACGTTTTAGTAGTTATTGATTGTTTCTCCAAATACGTATGGGCTGTACCACTTAAAAGTAAAACGGGTATTGATGTTACTGCTGCAATGAAAACAATTTTAAATAAATTTAAAAATCCGCCAAGAAATTTGCAGTCTGATTTTGGTAAAGAATATTATAACAAACACTTTCAATCCTTAATGCAGACATATGGCATAAACCATTATAGTGTTTTTCTACAAAGAAAGCATGCATTGTAGAACGTGTAATTAGAACTTTAAAGGGAAAAATGTGGCGCTTGTTTAACCTGAACGGTTCTTACAATTGGATAAAAAATTTAAGCGATATTGTGAAACAATACAACAATACAGTTCACAATACTATCGGAGTCAAACCTGTAAAGTTGATAAATCAAATGAAAAACTATTCTTAAATCATCATTTACCCACATCAAACTTGCAACCAAAATACCAAAATATTCAATAAAAGACAGTGTGAGGATTAGTAAACACAGGAAGCATTTACGAAAGGTTACACGCCAAACTGATCAAATGAAATTTTTAAGATTAAAAAGGTAAACGTAACCAATCCTACAACATATATATTAGAAGATCAAGATGAGAAAGAAATCAAAGGTGCATTTTATGAAACGGAGTTGCAAAAGGTTAAACATCCAGGAATTTACCTGGTAGAAAAAGTCCTAAGAAAGAGTGGAAATAAAGTATTTGTAAAATGGTTAGGCTTCTCTAACGTACACAATAGCTGGATCGATAAAAATAATGTTTGCTAGAAGTTGTTATAATAATAGTTAATAAGGCTAACATTGTAAAATTATATTAAAATAAATAATACAGATAAAATCTTTCTATTGTTTTTATTATTATCAAGCCATTCTTTTAATAAAAGATATTTTGTTTTGCGCATTGCAAATTTTTATTGCTGTGTCTACAACAATGGATGTTATATTTTAAACGATTGTTGATTTTAACTCCGATAGCTTAGGACAACCTAGTGCAAGCATATCAGTTACAAAGTTTTGCATTATATATGTTTCAATCAATTTCTTCTTTTCTAGACCCTTCACAAATACTTCTTCACCGGGTCGGATAATTTGCTTCAAATAAAGCGCTATATATGATGACACCATTCCAGCCGTTGAAGATTCATCCCAAGAAATACCATGAATATTCCTTGTCACCCAGTCGTTATGTTTTATATGATCTTGACTCAAACAACTGGACTGCATTGGCAGTTTAAAAATTTGATGCCAAACATCACCTTTCAACAAGTCCAAAACCGCAATTTCTTTACACACAAACTCGTTTTCTTGTATTTAAATCCCTGAATATCAATTATATACATGTTTGTATGTAAATATATGCAGTAAACTTCGACTAATTAAATTAATATTAGGAGCAATCTCCTTATATAGCAGATTACCACCATCTGCGTACTTTGCCAACCCACTTTTCAACCTATCACAAGAGTGAACTCATTTTTGAATTAAAACCGGCCCATGTGTATTTGTAGCCTCTAAACATAAATCAGAAACCACTTTAATTAAAAACACAATTGACTTGAATGCGATATTTTTGCATCTGTCATACTGTCTCGCTAGAAAACCAAATTCAAAACATCTACACACATTTTCTCTGCACTTACATTTTTCAACATACGTGTGTTACATTGAAAGTAATATAAAGACGATCCTAATTCAAAACGTGCCCACAAGTATTTTACATTTGAAAAGAATTCAGGTTTTCACATTTTAAATTAAAAGTATATAACGCCGATCCTAATTCAAAACGGTGCACGTGTAACTTCTCGCTAGAAAACCGAATTCAAAACAGCTACACACATTCTTCTCTGCACTTACATTTTTTTCAACATACGTGTGTGTTTCATTGAAAGTAATATAAAGCCGGTCCTAATTCAAAACGTGACAGACGTATTTTTACATTGAAAGTATAGAAGAATTCATGTTTTCACAACTATTTTACATTCAAATGTTTTCACAACTATTTTACATTGAAATTATATTGGGCCGATCCTAATTCAAAACGTGACAGACCTATTTTACACATGGAAAATACGTCTGTCGCGTTTTGAATTAGGACCGGCCCTATTTACCTACTACCACGCATCTAATTTTTTATTTGGTATGGAGTACTTGCCGGCGTATGCATCCGGAGTAAAAAACACGATTTGTACACGCAGATAATTAATAAAATTAGTTTATCGAGGGAAGATGACAAGCGTATCCACATCCTGGGAGCACATCAATATACGCATGGGTGGTATAAATATATAAATCTAAGATAGTTGTATAGATTTTGTAAATCTATTGTATATATTAGTTTTAAGATTCCATAATTTTTAAGTTTCTCGCCCTTTTTCCAAATCCTTCCTGCTTCTATCCTGATTGACAGAGTATACGTGTTTCCTCCACGTGGTGTTCGCGGGACACAGCGGTTTTAGATTTCTAGAGAAATGGCTGGTTAAAGCATATGTCTTGGGTAGCGAAAAAAGGGTTTTAAAGATGTAGCTAAATAAAGATAGGTAAAAATTAGAGATTTGGGTCATTAAAAGGCGTGACTTTGTAAGGGGTAGTCCTATTTAAAATCTATTTACAGGTTTGGGCTCCCTAGAAAGATCTAATTTAAAAAACGTGATAATTAATTTCGATTCTCCAGGAAAATTCTATACTAATTTGATAGGTTACACGACGGAGTTATATTAAAAATACTGCTAAGAGTAATTTTGTATAATAATTCTAAAAATGGCGTTGGTGGTTAAATACATACAGGTAAAACCCACTATAAAACAATTAAACGCGTCACTTTTCCAGTCAAGAATTGCATATAACGCCAATTAACATAATAAGGAGCTGCGCACGCTCGACCATCGGCATAATAGGCGATGGAGGCATGTTCCAGTGCATTAGTCGTCAAAGTATCGTCGAGTTTGATTAAAATTATAAGTTAAAGATGGATTTTTCTTATGTTGAAGTTATAAGTGATGTGCGAGTACCACAATTAAATATAAACCAACTAGTTAGTAAGACAACCTATAGGTTAGGCGAATTTCCTCCAAATTCTCACCACCATACAATAGAAGTTGGTTTTGATTTATATGGTGGTCTTCAACCTGTCATCCAAGTTATTTGCTGTAGTGGTATGTGTGCAGATTCTACGATAACATTCTCATACTTCGATTGGAAGAAATTGTATATTTTTCAAGTGGAATTTCAAATTCACCAATTTGCTCAAGACTCAAAACAAGTCAGATTAAATGGTTTGACTACTGGAAACGACGTTGTTGACATACAATTGGATCAAGATTTCAAATTGTAGCTGAGCACAGCCTTTAATAGAAGTATATAGCTGTTGAACAATTTTGAAAAAGAGAATTTATATAATATGGAGATTACAAAAGATCGGAATGTTATTGTGCTACCTGCGTACGTGTGCATCAAGCTATTAAATTTGCGAGAATTAATCTGTTTTAAAATGGCTGAGTTAAAGTGTAGAAACTTTCCAGAATTTTACGAAAAATTTGTTGGTGACATAAAAAATGTATGTGGAAATACGACGGAGGAAGAAAGGGTTCAAACGTTATTAGACGAAGAGAGCCGTGCCAGTATTTCTCTGTCTAATGATTGCAGCAATTTAAATTACTTGACAGTGTTGGAAATTATTAAATGTTACCCCATCCAATACCTAAAAAATGCGACTGCAGGGCAATCGCTTGCGCAAATGTTTAGAGATTTGGCTACCCAAATTCGTCAGACTCTGGTTATCACAGCGGTTTATAGATGTTATCAATACATGTATGCATTTTATTAAAAACATTATATTTTCTTGATAAAGTTTGTTTTTACATATTTGTATCGCCAACATTAGCAAAAATTATTAATAGACGTATTAAACTATCTTGTTTTTATTTTTAGGTTTAAAGTGGTGTACCCCGCAGATAATAAACACAATATACCGCATGTCAACAAAAAAATTGTAGGGAAATTCATAGACAACTTTAATGTGGGTCTAGTATTAAAAATTTGTTGGTAGTAAGGCTAAGTCCTATTGTATTGTAAGCGAAAAAGACACGATTAAAAAGATTAAAGAGGTCTCACGAAGTGTAGTTAAGAATATTAATGTAAATAGTTTTAAGGACATTGTACATTGCGGGAGATTTGGTTCTAGGAAATGAGCAACCTACAAAAGTACGGAATATTTGGTATTAATGCTAATTGGTTTAGTGACCGCGTTTGTGCACTCTTCGAGTTTTCGGCAATCTTCAATTGTTTCCAAAGAAAATATTCAACCTTACCATTTCCGGAAATATGACATAGAAGTTATTTAAAATTAAATTGCTTTATTAGTAAGTATCCTGTAGACAACAAGTTGGTATTCCCTTAGTAAAGGTTTAAAGTGTTTATTTAAAATTTGTATTTCCCTAAATACGTAGTCGATGTTGGTTACTAGAAAGTACCTTGTGTGAATTCCCAGCAATTATACATCAATTTTAATGCACTGTATTCAAACATAATTAATAGAAAGTCCAAGAAAAGAAATTATATACAGCTTTCATATGTAATTTAGGTAGACCATAATCGTTAAGGATTTAATTCCGAACGACTTGTATTTTCCAAGTACTTATTTAGCATTGACTACATAATTCTGACGTGCATAGTTATTAAAAAATGTTAAACCAGACATTGATAACTGTTTAAAATTTAAAAAGTTATGGTTTTGAGTATTCTAAAAAACAGTGAATCACCGTTTAAAAAATGGTTTTAAATATTAAACACTTATGGCTTTATAAAGGATTCATTTCTAAAATCTCCACGGTTTTTGATTTTTGGAGATGTTTGGTTAAAGCATATGTCATAAATGACCAAAAATTTTAATGAGGTTTGGGAGCTTTAAAGTGTAACTTTGTAAGGAGTAGTCCTATTTTAAATCCGTTTACAGATTATGATTCTACGTAAAATTCTAGACTAATTTGATGTATTGCATGACTAAAGAAATTTATAAGAATGCTCAGAAATCGCAACAGGTAAGAAATCTTAAAATGAGGGTAGCTCCCTGGGGATGGTTGCGCTATCTAAAAAATTCTTAGAAATTCGGGTAGCTGAGAAAATTCTAATATTAATTGATACCAAACAAGATAGGTTTATCTCGAAAGATGCAATGGCTAGTCAAAGAAACCTATTTGTTAGGTTTAGTTAGGCAAGATAAAAATTTGTAGGTTTAAATTGTAGCTTGAGGAGTGGTCCTATTTTAAATTGTTACACGATTAGGTTCTCGTAAAATCTGCAGACTAATTTGATGTATTGCATGACAAAGAAAATTTAAGAACGTCAAACGCAACATGTAGAAATTTAAATGTAGGAGCGGTGGCTATCTGAAAATCCAGAATTTCGGGTGCTGAGAAAATTCTAATTTAGATTGATACAAACAAGATGGTTATCCGAAAGCTCAATGCCTAGCGAAGAAAACTATTTATAAATTTGGTTAGTGGCGAGGGTCCATTGAACAATTATCTAGATTTAAGATGACAATGTTATTTAATACTGTCACCGACCAGAATAGTTTACCAATTAAGGTGAGATGCTGGTCGAGAATGGGGTGTGATGACTAAGATCGTCCTGTTGCCAGATCGGGGTGTCCACCCGTCTGGAAAAATGCTTACAATATACGTTGAATTTAAGATGACAATGTTATTTATGACTGCCCCAGATGTGGCCAATGTGATTGTGTTGAAATGTGATGTAAGATTGCATCTCCAATTTCCACCTTCATGGAATTTACATATTAGTCGAAGAAAACTGATTTGGTCCAATTGTGAGGAAAATGAGATTGCCTCATTTCTCCTCATGGGATTTAATGTAAATTTGGGAGGAAATGAGGATTCAAGGAAATGAGGAAAATGAGATGCATTTCGGGATTCTTAAATGGAAAATGAGGTTCTAATGTCTTAATCTCACCATCTATTAAAAATTATATAAGGCAGCAGATCATTTGTGAAATACCCGTAAATTTTCTTATTGTTTAAGTTGGAAGCTGTTTAAGTCCACCATTAGGGCGCTATGATATTCTAATTTCTATAACCTCATGTTTATAAGATTCCGATTAGCAAATGCATAAATTAATATCTAAAATAAGTGTACTTATTTATGACTCAATAATTAATAAATGTTTTAACAACTTCAGAAGTTTACTAATTAAAGTAATTAGAAAACTAAACGTATTAATAACACACCGCACCACGTGCTTTATTCTTTACTAAATTACTTAACAAAATCAAAGTAACTCTTAGATACTAAGCGAGAATAAGGTAACTTATCTGAACATAAGGTGTTCTTGGTTATTACATTAGGAATGTTATGTTTGCTTAGCAGATGTATATATTTTTCAAGTTACTGTGTTTTATGAACTAGATTTTAACAGATTAAGAGTAACTTTATTGTGTTTTTACTTAGTATTGTGATAGAATGGAGCATAATGATTGCTAACATTGTTTTAAACCAGTTTTCAATTTTTTTGAATTACATACAAATAATTACCTGAATTAAAAGACACCTGTCCTATAATGGTTTTTGTGACTTAGAATACTTCTGCTCTCAAGCGACGAAATATGGATAAACGAATACACACCTTTATAATCTGCTATAGAGTTCGTAGTTTATTTAACAGTGTTTCAAGGCGTGTGGGACACTCCTTGAAAATCTTCATAAAAAGTGTACACAAATTGCAAAATTAAGATAGGGTTGTATTTTATTAAGCTAGTAACAAAATAATGTTTTTGTTTCTTGATAATGTGTTCAAACAAACCATATAACGAACTTAATATCAACTTGTGTTAATGCATGCTCGGTCTAAATCGGAACATATAAAATAGTTTCAGAACTTCTATGTAGTAGGGCAATAAAATCAAAACTAACGACGAGTTTAGTAAGGGGTGTTCAACCGCAAAAACGTAAACACGGAGATGGGTTTCTGGTCTGGCAACTCTTCCTGAGATTTAGATGACCAACGGCAAACTTTGACTGTATCGATTGGAGAGTTTATATAGGACAACTCCATTTACAATGCTTCTGTGATTTGCTTTTTAAAAATAAAGCTAAATAGACAGTCGAGAAGATATATGCGGCAACCGTAATATTAGTGAGGATTTGCGTTTGAGGTGCAAGAGATAGAAAGAGAAATTTGAGATTTGATAATAAAAGACTAAATATAGTCTCCATATATGTCAGTGTTGTGTTTTAGAGCTTTATGGATGGACATAAGGCTACGGCACGCCATTATCAATTTAACGATCATATGCACAGTCTGCAAGTTGCTACACTGTAAGAATATACTGGGTAACACCTGCTCTTCATTTCGCGAAGTGATATTGATACAGGGTAAGAAACCGTCAATTCTGCAGTATAAGTACGTAAAAGTTTAATTTGGCGCTGTACACAAACATTGCGTTACTAAATAGAAACAATCAGGCATATATGACAAAATTACGACTTTCTAGCAATTGCGACAAAAGATTAATACCTTAAACTGTAATTAAGGATAAAACTTTTAACACCTCGTTATATAAATTCTAGTAATAGTTTTTCTCGTGGTAAATTTGGTTGTAGTATATTTTAGGATACTACTAAATTTTAAAACGATTACCAGTGACAGTAGTAATACAATGCTACGATGGACCCAAAGTAGGTCAGTAGGTCTACCGGTCTCAATTTCAATGTGACTATGGACCCAAAGTAGGTCAGTAGGCCAAATTGGCCTCAAAGTCTGGCCTCAAAGTCAAGCGGCTATGGGCCCAAAAGTAGGCCAGTAGGTTAAACAAAAGTGGATCCGTAGGTCAACTGGTCCCAAATTCAATGTGACTATGGACCCAATGTAGGTCAATCGACTAAAAGCAACGTGACTAAGATCCCAAAGTAGGTCATTCAACTGAGAGTGTAATACTTTGGTCCCAAAGTCTGTGCGACTATGAACCCAGTGTAGGTCAATGGTCGACGCCTTTAAAGAATAACAAGTCGTAGTTATTAAATCGCGAGTAGTATGAAATGAAAACAAACGAAAGAAAAACACACATACTATAATTAACCTACCTTGTTTATATCTTCGTTTCCTAAATGAACAAGCATATCCAAATATAAAGAACAGTTCTAACTTACTTCAAACTTTTTTCTTTCAGCACTAAACTTTTCGCTGCAATTCTAACTTGTTCCAAACTTTTTTAAAAGTTTTCATTTTTGATTTGTTTACAGAACGCTCGCAACTTTGACTGTGAACAGTAAAATATTACCTTATCGGTTGAGGGCTTCGTCTTCATCTTTGACCCCTCAAAGGCCGTGGAACTAGTCGCGGTCGTTTCTGGTTATTCTTCTTCTAGTTCACTAAAATATTCTGATGAAGGTTATATTAAGTAAATGCATTAAAAGAATTGAATCTATATTAAGCCAACGAATACATACTGTATTACTTCGGGTGGCATCAGGTCGTACGTTGCAATTGGCGGATCTCCCCACGGAGCAAACGATTTTTTCCAGCACTTCAATTGCATTGACTATAAACTGTTCAATAGTTTTTACCCGACCACTATTATTATTCTTTCCTGACAAAGGCAATTTTGAAAAAGTTTTTATTTTTTTGATTTGTTTACAGACACACGACTACAACTTAACAAAAAAGATCGAACGATTATCACACACACACATTTTGGTATATAAAGTTATTAAACAACAAAAACGGCAGAAAATTCAACCCATTTCGGCAAGAATTTTAATGTTAATGTATTGTCTAGATAACAATTGTAGAAATATGAAATCTGCAGAAGATTTAATTAACCCAGTCATGAAGAAATTTAATGCTGACGTCCGCAAAAAAATAAATGAACACTGACACCAAAAATTTTAATGCTGATATATCCAAAAAATGAATAAACCAAATCAACAAGAGATTTAATGCTTCCGTCCACAGAAAAGTAATAAAGCTAATCAGCAAGAAATTTAATGCTGACATCTGCAGAAACAGTAATAAACACTCATCAAGGAATTGAATGCTGACGTCTGCAAAAAAAATATATAAACCCAATCAGCAAGAAATTTAATGCTGACGTTTGCACAAACAGTAATAAGCAGTCATCAAGGAATTGAATGCTGACGCCTGCAAAAAAGTAAATAAACCTATTCAGTATCGGTATTAAAGCTAAGTTCCCCAATGTTGATCGGTTTCCAGAGAAACATTTAGGCATCGAATGTCGCTATGAGTCGAGTACCAGAGTCACAAAGACTGCTCAACACATTTGAGTGATCAGACTTTCCACCTAGTAAAGTAGAATGGGGATATAAAAATATTGTATTTATTATCAATCTCTATAAACGAAAACCAAAACAACGTAATAAATATCATTTAGCAGGTACATGAATAATGGCTATTAATATTAACAGTTCAGCCCATTGGAAGTCAAAAACACAATTTATATGGCCCAAAGTAAATAGATTTTGCAACGATTGGTATTAAAGCTAAGCTCCTCAGTACTGATAGGTTTTCAAGGAAACATTTAGACATCGAATGTCGTTTTGAACCGAGTGCCACATTCATAAAAACTACTCAACACATTTGGATGATCATTGTAACAGATCTTCCACGTAGTAGAGTAGAATGGGATATAAAAATATTGTGTTTATTATCGATCTCTATAAACTAAAGCCAAAAAAACGTAGTAAATATCATTTGATACGTAGATGAATCATGGCTATTAATATTAACAAATCATGCAGTTCAATGTAATCATATTAGCATTTTTTATAATAATAATAATCTATTCCTAATTTGTAAACCCCTACAGGGTATCTGGCGTCAGGGGAACTTTGCCATTAGAGCGCCCACGGTCAGATATTAATCTGACATTACATTACATGTGATTTTCCTATGCTCCACCCGAAGGTACTACATTGGCCAGGAAGCGATTTTTTTTTACCTGAAAAATTTGGAATTTTGCCGAACCCTTGCTGTTCCAAGCAAGGTAGGGATCTTTAACGTGCGTGACAACACTCACACATGGGACTTCCATTTTACCTCTTATCCGATTGAGGGTGTATTTTTGTGAAAAATGCTCGCCTAACATTTTTCAAGCGGACCGTGTCCAAATTCAAACGCGGGACCTTGGGCGTAGTAGTCACACACATACCACTACGCCACGGAGCCGCCTTTTTAATCTGACAACGCAAATCAGAGAATAGCTTAAATGGATGTTATGACTAAGTTTTATCATTATAGTGACACTATGATTGGTTAAATCGAGAAATAGAACAAATAGGATAACGGCGAGGACAAAATTGTAGTGAAATGGTGTAACTTTAACTCCCAGCAAATGGGATTTAGCTTGCCTGACCTCAAAGTCGACGTACTAAGCTACCAACTCGTTGCCCGACTTCGTAAAAAGGAACCGAGCTAGGTCGGTTTATTCTCGAGCCATCAAACCTGCGTAGTTGCATAGTCCAATACACCCATTTCATTCCTTCGACTCAAAATTTTACTTACCTGGCTTAATCCAAAAGCAACTGAGTGGGAGTGTGTTCTGTTTCAAATACTGTCGCTACCTATACTTAACATTCGAACATATTAACGTGGAGTACTAAAATGGAATTAAAACGGTTGATTTCCATCTAAAACAAATAAATTAAAACGTTATGTAAACTACAAATGTATATCTCGCAACTTATACTAACTCTCAATAGCTCTTTAAGAAAATTTATAAAGTTTATGTACAAATATAACTCTTCAGTTATCACTAAAAGGCTCATCATATAAATTCAAATCCTACCTAGCAAAGTTTAGCATACCTTATACATACATCCTAAATATTTAACATTAACCACTATGCAACCTGTTAAACAAATTCTTTCATGATTATAATTTTGAATAAGGCTATCTACTAATCTTATTATTCTATTCCCATATATCGAATCGTATAATTTCCAACTAAAAATTTTCCAAATCCCGCAGTCTTTAAAATTCGAAATCTCTAAAACTAAGGTAGATAGAAACATTTGGATTACAAATAAGCATAAACCTGACCTTTTTGAACTATATATAAAATTTCAGAAATTTCGTTAAAACTTTTTTCCAAGTACGAACGCTTAGAGCACGTTAGCATTTTTATTTTTCGACATTAGGTTTTGAAATTTGGTATATAGATAAAGGACGTTAAGAAACGACAAGGGATGGCTGGTGGCAGGGCAGGGGGGGGCTTTTCAATTCATTTTTTCGATATCTTTAATTGTTTTCGCGTTAGAGGTTATAGTATAAAATTTCCGATATTATGTTAAAAGTACGAGCTATTCATCAAAAATTATATAGGTCCTAAAATATTCAAATTTGAAATCTTAAAAACTAAGTTATATAGGTCACTTTGGATTGCAAATGAGCACGAATCAGGTCATTTTGAACTATATATTAAATTTCGTTAAAAAGGTCCGAACGCTTAACGCACATCAGCATTTTTTACTTTTCGACGTACGCCCATAAAACTATATATATATATATATATATATATATATATATATATATATATATATATATATATACTATAATGCTTAGTGACCTTGCAGGAATAACACTTCTTCTTTGTAGGTTTTTAGGTCTGCTGGATTTAAATGAATACTCTTTTTATGGCCTAAATTTTCGCATATATTTTTATGCTTGATCACAGGCTACAACTGTATTAACGTTTTACAAATGATTAACAAAGATAAGAATAACTTACAGTGAGGATGGTTAAAATTGACATCAGTGTTTGGAAGGAGTTAAAATTTCTTATAGAATAAATATTTATGTAAATAGTGAAAGTAAAATGTCATTTTTGATAAAAGTTTATATTTTGTTTTTAACGACAGTGTTGGTTGGTGAGTGTATGTGCATGTAGGTGTGTGTGTGAGTGTGAAGGAGAATGTGTGCGTGTGTGTAATCGTGTATGAGTGTGTGTGTGTGTGTGTGTGTGTTGTAAGGTTTATATGGAATTTGTGTTATCAACAATTGAGTATATATACATGTAAAATGAAAAAAAAAAAAATAATAAAAATAAAATAAAAAATTGAAAAGAAAAGTGAAAAAGTGGGTGAAGGTGAGGGGTTGAGTATTATTGAAGGCATTTAATGTTTAAATTTTAATAGATATGAATATATGACGCTTAGGTTGTCAATGTCCGTTTTTTTGTTGAAGCTGTTTGGGTTTTTATAGATGTAGCACATTTCAAAGAAAGTTCTTTTAAAAAGATTTTGTTCGACTTTTATTAATTTTGGATTTAAAAAGTCCATTTTGTGACTTTGGTCGAGGGTGTGAGTTGTTAATGCACAGGCTTTTGGTTTCACTCGAATGTCACTTTTGTGCTGGGTAATTCTTTGACCAATATTTTGTGACGTTTGGCCGATATAACACTGATCACAGTCTAAACAGTTAATTTTGTAAATAGCATTTCTTTGAAGTTTAATTGGTGTTGTATCTTTAAGTTTCGAGTGTAGATTTCTTATTGTTAGTAAATTACTTTTTGGCAATTTTGACGTTTAAGTTTTTGAACACTTTGCTTAATTTAGTAGTTAAGTTTTGAATAAATGGTATGGGTCTATAAATTTGCGGTGTATTGGAATTTGGTGTATTGTGATTATCTTTTGTTGGTGTTGTTCTGTGATTATATAAAAGTTTCTTGATCAATGTTTTTGGATAGTTGTTATCTAATAATATGTTTTCCAAAAGTGATAAGTTTTTTGTACATAGAGAAGTGTGTGATAACCTTTTGATCCTGTTTTTGAATTCTAATATAAAGTTTATTTTCATGCTGAAGGGATGATTTGATTTATAATTTAGGTAACGTTTGGAACTCATTGGTTTTTGATACCAATCTGTAATTATTGAATTGTTCTTTCTTATTAATAACATATCTAAAAATGGGATCGTGTTGTTATTTTCAATCTCAATGGTGAATTGTATGTTGGGATTGTAATTGTTGAATATTTGTAAAGTTGTATTTATTTGGTCCTCAGGTACAGCTGTCACTATGTCATCTACGAATTTTTTAATAAATGGTAAACGAAAAGGAAGAGATGGTATGACATAGTCTAGGAGTGTGTTCATTACAATTTCTGCTATAACTGGACTTATATTTGAACCCATTGGACATCCTGAGATTTGCCAATAATATTTGTGTTTATAGGAGAAAAACTTGTGTTGAAGATGAAATCTACAATTTCTAAAAAGTTCTTTTTTGGGATACTGCAATTTTTGTTAATTTCTATCCAAATGTTTTCGATATTTTTAAGAGCGAGTTCTTTTGGTATGTTTGTGAACAAGGAGATGACGTCCAAGCTTATTAGTACATAATTATCTGGTAGTTTGAATTCATTTATGAATTCGGAAAATGCGAAGGAATCTTTTACGAAATATAAGTTATTATTTATTATTTATACATGCACATACACTCACCAACCAACACTGTCGTTAAAAACAAAATATAAACTTTTATCAAAAATGACATTTTACTTTCACTATTTACATAAATATTTATTCTATAAGAAATTTTAACTCCTGCCAAACACTGATGTCAATTTTAACCATCCTCACTGTAAGTTATTCTTATCTTTGTTAATCATTTGTAAAACGTTAATACAGTTGTAGCCTGTGATCAAGCATAAAAATATATGCGAAAATTTAGGCCATAAAAAAGAGTATTCATTTAAATCCAGCAGACCTAAAAAAACCTACAAAGAAGAAGTGTTATATATATATATATATATATATATATATATATATATAGATAATGTATATCAAATATCGACAAGGGTGTGGTTTTGGGTAGGGTAGATTTTTAATTTATTTTTACGGTATCTTTTTCTGTTTTCGTTATAATCACCTTTTATACATTTTAAAATATAGCGAAAAGAATCTTAAGGTTCGGTATTTATTCATTATGAAATCGATTGTTTAGATAAGTGATTACATAAAAGTACTAAAATGAATAAAATTTGGGAAGCACAAGCACTTCCAAGAAATCCTCGAGCAGAAAGTATACGGCTTACATCTACACTAAAGCTCACGAGACCCCGGATATATAAATAAGTATAAACAATAAAGACTTACCAGTCTGACGCAATATTTACTACTAGAAGAGTGTTTTAAATATTTAATGCACTCGCCAAAAGTGCAACACGAAACTAATTGATATAGGCGCTATATCTATTTTTATACACGTGATTTTTTTAGAGATAATCACTGCAATCAACGGAAACTATTCTGCAATCAAATCAATTGAATTTGAAACACTGAAAAACTTTTTATGGGATTACAAACAGATGAAATTAAACTTTCTAAGCTTCCGGGCATATATCCAATGCACACTATTAAATTAATTTAAATGCGAGCTCGTCGACTGTCACGGTATAACTGAACAATATGGATAATTATATTTATTTTATGTACACTTTAGAAATGAAAGTGCCTTGGGATAAAACTTGTGCACTCAGTATTAAACAACGCAGTTTAAAATATATTCCTCTTCATAATTATTAAGGTAGCTTGATATTGCATTAACTATTAACCATGTTAATCAATCGATGCCTGCCGTTTTATCTTTATCAACTATAATATCCATGTCATATAGATAATAAAATCGCTAAGTAGCTGAAATTTCAGTTTTTTTCCAAAGTCCTCGTTTAAGTATACCTTTGTTTAACTGTTGTTAGGAACTATATGCTACATTTCTTTTCTCAAGAACTTAGATACCCATCTAAACTATTTGGACATTTAAAGAATTAATCAATATCAATGTATACTTCATATTTTATAACATAATTAAGCTAAAATGCATAAAAGTAATATCTAAATGTACATCCTTTACTTCTTATGATAGTATTTGCTGCGGTCATGCTCGTTTTCGATATACATGTTTATTGTAAACAGGCTGTAAAATCACAGAATTTGTACCATTTTCTCTGCTGTTGGAGTACACTTTGACGAAATATCTAGCCACTGACCAACTCCCTCGAATACATACATTTTCGTTTGCTACAGTTGAACTCATTATCATAACAATAGATGCATACGCGCCGATTGTTTACGTTTAAGAAATGTTGATACAATACCTGATACGAATACTATTCAACGAACGGTGAAAATTGGAATATATAAAAAGAAAACCAGCTTTCTATTGGCTTATCGTTCCCGAAGGTGTTGATACTATCGTAGTCGGATTTTACAGACATATCAACATTGCATCCATATTATATAAATTTTTACATTATAACTTATAATTTAGTATACATTCCATCTGAATATCTACCAACAGTTTTACAAACCTCATGTTCTCGATTATTTCCGAAAAATCATTCAAATCCTTGAGTAATACTAACACAGCAGTACAGTACAGACACTTTTCACCTTCTATCAAAAACCGTGTAGTTATATATGGTTGCTTCTAGTCTCATAATATCATGTTCTTTAGCCAGAGTAGATTCAAATATCTGCTTTATTCAAACATCCGGACAGTTGATAAAATCTACCATATGATTCTCAATCTATTTACTAATTCCTGGATTAGTTACTTGGCATATAAACTTGTTATATATATTAACATGACTATTAGAATTTACCCACGTTAACCAGTCTGTGCCCACTTTTTATCATTATACAAAATTACATTATTGTGTTCTGTGTATTCTCCGTGGTGGACAATTATTTGTTAAGTATTCGACCATTTTCGTCTTGTTAAATATCCCGCAATAATCTTGGGTTATATCCAAATCTAGGAGATAGTAATCTTCTTTTTCGAGCTGATCCAATATATCCGGCAGTTCCTCCAACAAAGTCTCTGACTTAACATCTGCTAGTTCCACTTTCTACAGAATACATATTGGATTTGTATACTTCTTCTTTATACTTTTTAGGCCTTTTTTCTCAATACTTTGTTTTACTCCACCTGCCATTATAATTTCGCTTTCTAGTAGGAATTGAAGTTTAGCTTTTACTCCATGCCTAGCAGATACAAATTTCGAGAACCTCCCACGAAGGTAGCTAATAAAGACACCGCATATCTTTCTCTTAACAACAAATTTATCCATATTTTTTAATTCCTCTGCACAATCCACAATGTCGACCATTTTAACCAGCATTATATTATCGCAGAATAGTTCTGTAATTGGATTGGGTAAGTCGTTACCACCCAAGAGATTTTCTTTGTTGGTATAGTTAATGTTTCCAATATCGGGAATTAAGTTGTTATTGCTCAGATTTTCTAACAGTAACCACAATCCAAACCACTCATATGTTGGTTTTATTTTGCAACCAAGAAGGTGCTGCATACTAAACACTTTACAACGACCCACGTTGGTAGTTTCAACTATCATCGAATACTAAATTATAAAGCCGCAGTAGCTGGACACGACGCTCTCAGCGTCGTTAAAAGTGCTTTACACTCTAGCGAGTTTTTTGGCTTGTTGATGTTTTTGTTTCTATGAGTTGTTGTGGTGTTTCTAACAGGTTGATCTTCTTAAATAAATAAATAAATAAATATGTAGGACTGGATTCCAAGAGACCTGATCCTGGAATCCTCTTGTTTTGGTGCAGTGAGCAGTTTCCCGGATCTTCCCCTCGGTTGTCCTCCAACTACACAGTATTCCGGATCCTGGGTCCACTGGCCTGTGGTTTTCAACCGACAAGATGGCTACTCGCCACAGGCCACTCCATTGTCAGGTAGCTCGTCTAAACAAGACTGACGGATGTGCATCCCCGACAACTTCACTTGTGTACCCATTCCTCGGCACCCCGCATAGCTGGAAAACTCACTCAGGACGTCACCGTTCCGCTGCTCACCTTTGATCGCACGGAGGCGGTGGTAGGTATACGTACGTTGCTGCCTCGTCAGCGTCTGGGCAACTACTAAATTATAAAGGATGCAATGCTTTCTTATATACTCTCTAGAGTGAGAACCAGAGGTAACCGAAGCTACCCGAATACAAATCTGCAAGATCGCAAACGCAAACAAAATACTGTCTTATTCATTTTAATACACATTTAATAAGAAACGGAAGGTTCCGGAAACGCTCGAACAAAATTAAGAAAGAGGTGGGGCTCCGGAACGAGAGTTAAATTTGCATTCTTGCATGCATGCGCGCAAAACGTAATAAAATAGCACTTTTTTCCAATCACCTTATGGATTTTTTATATCGTAATCACGTTTAGGCCATCGATGTCTACTTTTTATCTACTGCAATAAAGATGGAATATTATTCTCTTAATCACTACTTTCCTTAAGCGAGTCGATTATCCGACGTTTCGTTTCCTCGGGGTTCTTTTTATCTAAATATTGCTTTTTTTGTTTTATTTTTAAACTGCCTTGTCTTTTTCTTTCTTTCTTCGCTGTTAGTTTCTATCTTTGATTCATCTTCTTTTGCCTATTTTTCGTCTATTTCCTTTTTCTTAGATTGCTTCTTGTTTATTCTTTATTTCTTCCATCAGTTGTGTTTTGTAGGGCGAAGGGGTGATAATTTTAATTTTCCCTCGTTTCCTATGCGTTCTTTTAGTTTTTATTCAGGTGAGTATTGGAAGCAATTACCTTTGACTAACGAATGCAAATGTGATTTCCTTTAGGATGTACATAGTACCGAATGACGTTCTTACTTATCAGGTTAATGTGAACAACCAGGTTCGGTACTAAGAATATTTATATCTAAAGATTGAGAGTTTGAGTTCGAATTGCTAATGCTTGATTCACTTTGTCATCCTCGTGACTGCATGGGTGTAAATTATTTCAGGTGACTTGCAATCACATATATGAATATCAGTGGTTGAAGAAGCGATAAAGTACTTTCTAGCAAAACAGAGGATCGCACAGTCATATTCTGCATATCTTAAAGCCGTCCATTGACGTACTCATAATCGCAGCTTGTACGAAAGCTTTGCGAAAAAGAGCAACACGTCTTGTTGTTACTATAAGTCCTGGATTAGATCAGCCTATAAGTTACGTTTTGCGTATAATACATGCTTAAAGGCTTCATATAAACCACACTACATTTGATTTTCCAATGCTTCAACCGAAGGTATTACATTGACCAGAAAGCGAGTCTTTTCTTAACCTGGAAAATTTTGAATTTGACCGAATCCTTGCTGTCCAATCAAGGTAGGGATCTTTAGTGTACGTAACAACACTCACATATGGGTCTTCCATTTTATTTCTCATCCAAACCAAGGCGTATTTTTGTAAAAAATGTTCGCCTAACATAAGACTATTGCACACAAATAGTGAAAGATGCGGACTATGGAAATTTCAAGGAAATGTGTAGATTAGTTCAGAATAGGAAACAATGAGGGTACGCATCTAACCACTTCCAGGACTGAAGAACTAATGATAATGATTCTTGTCTAACAATTTTCAAGCGGACTGTGTCAGCATTTGAACCCGGGATCTTGGGCGTACTAGTCACGCGCATATCAACTTCGCCAGGGAGCCGCCTATATAAACCACATCTGGCTTCTGCAGCTGATAAGTTGTGTGAGGTGAAAACAAAATGATTTCAACTCTAGTTTAATTAGCTCTATACTTTTGGTATGCGTTGCATGCCCATTGAGAAGCTCTATTGAACACTATAAACCTCTTAAACCATATTACAGGCAGCTCTGTTGCTATCCATCCTGAGTCACTGCAATCACCCTATGCAATTGTGGAGCATTGGTCATGAGTCCTTGTTTCATCCGTTTACGGGGAAATATCCACTGATGGCATATGTTCGCTGTTTGCTTCGAAACAAGCTTTTAAAGTAATCGCTGATCTCTGTTCTGCCAAAGATAATTCACCCGCTTGCTTTCTCTGTTTTTACAATAATTTTGCATTTACTTTTCGGAATAACGGAGATGACGCTTTCATCTGGGTTACAAACTCGATCAGCTGTAATCTTTTTATGATCGTGCACTCTTCCAACTAGTTCAAAAAATTTCTTAACTAAAACTTCATTAAAACTTCCAGCTCTGGCAGCCGAAGTGCTTTCAGGTATTCTAACAGAAATTTCAACCCTAAACACCAGTTTTTTCCAACTTGTTTATTGTTAACATAAGATAAATGATTTTTATATTTTTAACTGCTAGTTGATGGTAAGGACGTTAAATTGGTAGTTAATAAAAAAATCCGGCACTCTGTATCAATATCTAATCTACAACTTTAACCTTCTGTTTCTTTGAAAACACTATCGACTTTGGCCTTAGAGGTACTTTAATGGTCATCACGTTACCGGATTCTTGGGCTGACCTGATATTCCTTTGCACGATGTTTGTGGAACTCCAAACGATTTTGCAGATAGTTTAACTCATTTTTCATCTGCTGCCTTTTTTATTGTTCTTCTAACCACTTTTCTCTATCAGTTTTGCGGTTGTGACTCCTTACCATTCTGAAAAAAAATACCTACTATAATTAAAGATTTCCAGTTATGTGGATTAAGACGGAGATCTTACCCCATCTTTCCTCCTACTAAGTACCCTATCTCACCCCTTGGCGTATTCTTCAACAAAAATTTTGATGCTTGAACATCCACTCTTAAATATTTAAAAATTAACCATTTTCCTGTACTATCCACTATACAATGATTCCTCTATACGGAATTCAGACCACTCACAAGTTGCTGTAGGGATTTGTTAAGGCTAGAAAAATAACTTCGTAGTAATAGTGGCATAGTGAAATATGTTTTTTTTTCGTAACTTAGCAATGTAACCTACTTTGTCAATGACACTGACACTAAAGCGACCGAGATGTGAGGCATTTTCGGTTCTACGATGTGCCGGTTCGACGTTTGACGCGTTAGAATTACAAACTAATAGGAGTTCCGTCTTGCCCCTCTTTCCCGTCTTGTCCCACCTTCCCCTAATACGTTAGACTATACAAAATAAAAGTTTTCCCTAACTGTAAATATTACAAATTTCACACTCCTGTACATGGGCAGTTTTAAACGTATTCTAAAGTAACTAAATCCGTTAGCCGCTCATCCCTTAGGCGTGTAGAGAATTAAGGTATCAGAATCTGTTGCTAAAGCGGCACCCTAAGCAATAAATAATATTTTCCCAAGAGCAGATTAGTTGGATGAAGTTTACTCGCGTGGGTTAAAGTGCCGCAGACAGACTTAATTGATTAAGTTACAAGCCATTGGGTATTGAGAGGTGGTCTGTGGCTGTAATATAACTTATAAAAGTTTAAGCGGCGAAGACACATCTACATGATTTACCAACTAAATGATGGGAGAAAATGTAATACTTAAGTTTTAATAGCTAATTTGTATTTAAAAACTTTGTCCTTCGATTATAGTTAAAGCGTTTTGTTTTGGTCTTAATAAACCCTTTCGTACGACCGCTGTATTACGATGTACGTGCTTGAGAGACGAAATTTGTTTTTGAGTGTTTTGTGCGGTATTTTATTTTAGTAAATAACGAGGATGTTATCAATAGAGTAAGTGTTTTTTTTTCTTTAAGTCCTTTTGACGTGTGAACCACAGGTGGTACATGACGTTTCAAAGAATTTTCTTTTTACTTACTGTTGGCGTTATGTACCACCCGTGGTCATAAAAAGTTCCTTTCTAACTCTGGTATACTGCTTCGTATAATAGCGTTTTCGATGAACCAAAATTGTAGTAAGCTAGATAGCAGTTGAAAACCCTTCGACTGTCAGATAGAAGTTTTTAGAGCTTACAGAAAGTTCAAGGTTTTGTCTACGATTTTCTAGTTTAATCACATTTCATTACATAAACGTTTCAAGCACAAAACACTACAATGGCAATAAAAATCAATATACTAGAAAAACGTTAGGTTTTAATACAAGTTTTAGATTGTTCCAAAAGAATGGCTACATGTTCAATTCTTATTCCTAATAGTATATACAGTTCAAACCAGTCACATGACTAACCGAAGGTTCTAGAAATGACACCAAATATTTAAAGACATTCCGATTTCATAATCAGTAAACTCAAGAAACTGTAAGGCGCTTGCACTACTTTAAATAAAACAGTAGCAGTCAAATTATTGAATATGAATGACCATAATATAGATGGACACACCCTGTACATTGATATGTTATAAGCAATTAATGTTAATTAAGTATCCTATTTTAATACTTTTGTTTCTAGAAATATTATTTAAATTAGGGCAGTTAGTTATAACTAAAAGCAAAAAATTTTAAATAAATTTTGTTACACGTAGGATGAGTGGGCCAGGCCGAAAGGAGCAAAATCGGCACTGAAATGCTCTCCCGACTTACGATTAAAAAGAACGAATTTCAAGAAAATGAATGCCACGTTAACACAGTCGGATAATGGGCAACTAAAGAACGAAATAAAAGAACTCACAACACAATTCGCAATACAAAATGATGTATGATATATATATATATATATATATATATATATATATATATATATATATGTATATATATATGTATATATATATTGTTGTGAATTTAAAGGGGTAAATCAGTGTACAACAATAAAATTTCAGCAACCGTGAATATAGAAAAGAGCAAATTATTTGCGCGCCAAATTAATTTAATTCATTTAGTGAAAACGGACAAGTATTAACGCATTTTTATATTTAATAATTGGAATGTTAGGATCACAGGAAGGAAGAAAGCTTCAAAGCAAATAGAAGTTCAAGGATACGCATAATTAACCATAATTTATTTTAATCAAACTCATATAAGCATAAGGGAGTGTGCTTGCGTAAGAAAATCAATAATTCCAAGGCAAATGTATTCGTTTTAAAAACCAACGTCAGTTTTATCAGATACGAAGAAGTGGAAAATCGAGAAATTGTTATTTGCAAACGGTCAATAATTAACAGAAACACCTGCTTGTTAAAGGTTATGTTAAAAGAATTCGAGCGTATGTTACGATTAGATTTCATAGAAATTGTTTTCAACCGTCAGTTTGGATAAACAGCTAGGGTAACAAATATCTTAAGTAGCGAGGGAAATGGACAATCAGTAATATACAACAGATAGAGACAGATATAAAGTAAGCAAGGAATTGAAAGGCACGTACAATATACACGTGGAGTTGAGATAGGACGTCAACAATATCAATTTTCTGTAACTCAATTGGGGTTTTGAAGGAAACAGCAAACATGTATAGAACAAAGATGAATAGAGCATAGGTGGAGTTTGTGAATTTTGTCATTGGTTGAAAGCCAACAGTTTTCAAAACGTACGCACACGCGATGGTAGATACAAATTCTCTGTAAGCAACAAGTACGGCGGGAGAAATTTAAGGAATTAAGCGACGGTAATGCTCAAAATTTTTAGAAACTGTTTTAGAAAATAAGCTTTCGGATGAAACGCGTTCGATAAGAGATTAGAAAAATGATTTAAATACCGGAGCGAAAATATTAAAGTCTCTCTTTATTTTACTTCGGTCAAGTGCTGAATACCGATTCAGACCACCATAATAATAAAGCTTTTGGTGAGTAGTTTGTGTGTGTAATAAAGTTACATTTGATATCGTATTCAAAAGTATAAAACTGTAGTAGCGAACCTCCAATTATTAAAGTGATGCACGAGTTAGTGCGTAATTAAACAAAAGGTCCGGCTACTACCACATAATTTATTAAATGGATACATGAAATATGGGGGTAAGCAGAGCTGGTAATCAATTTTGTGTGCATGATATATGGGTATGGAATGGTTCTGTGGGACGAAGCGTATATCTTGCTGAAATATCAGATGGTAGAGGCCTGTGGATTCGACAAGCAGCATAGTTAATGGAAACAACGCTTAGGGGTTTTTTGGTAACCATCTCTGACGGGAATAAAGTCTAAAGAATTCTCCAGGTAATTTATTAGAAATTTCTGTTGTTGTATAAACATTTGTTGAATTTTGTGTTGTCAGGTTGACTTTTGGTGGCATATTTATGGTTTTAGAAACTTGTTTGAAAAGATACATGTACAGGACAATTTACTAATTTTGAATATTGAAAAAGGGTGTATTTGGAATATATTAAAATTTTATTCAGGATATAAATTGTATTGTAAAGGGTAAACGGGTTTGTAAATTTGTTTTAATTTATGCAAGGTTTAATAGGCATATACAAACAAAACTGGGTTGTAATAAGCTCACAATACTCCAGTGTGAAGTCATTTTAGGTTAACATGTGGGGCCCATTTAGTCAAACTTAATTGAATCTGTTTAAAATCAGTATCAAAATCAAGTACTTTAAAACATACCATAAATTGAACTAATAATTATTGTATCAAACTATGTTAACACATGTGTAAATATAAATTATCTGTTAATAGGTATAAATAAAAAGTTGTATGGTTGTTGTATTATTTGATGATTTTATCGAATGGTGTGCGAGTGTGAAAAACGTATGTCTGTAAATTTAGGTATTCGAAAAGAAGCCCAGCTGAGCTAGCCTGGGAAGCAGAAGAAATTCGATGGCGTCTTAATAAAAGCGGTAAAGAAAATTTTAATTTTTTGAAAATTAAATGTTGGCCCATGGAGGGGCACGAAGTTCCACGGCAATATAATATATATATATATATATATATATATATATATAGGTCAGATTGAAGAATTCTCTTTATAAACTCAAGCTTCAAATTTATTTTCCATTATCAAAGTACTACAAATAAATACATTGAGTTAGTTATGTGAACAAGATTTGACTAATAGCTAAAAATTATATAAATAGTACTTAATACTTACTAAAGTGAGATAATAGTCAATTGGATGATTAATAATAGTAAATAGGATGGTTTTGGTATGTAGTATAATTAAATATAAAGATAAAAAATTTTTAAAAATGTATAAAATGTGTTTTAGAATTCTAAACAGTAATATTTTTTAGATGTTGATGTATACTTTCTTGGTTTTTTAATTTTTGTAAAGCAGTTGTTTGTGTGTTGATTTTTGTTGGTATATTAAAAATGATTTTGTGTATATAGTTTTAAGTAATTAAGATAATATATTAGTATGTAGATATGTTATATATTATATTGATCATTGTTGAATTGTAAGTATGCATGCAGATGTTTTGTTTAATTTATTTAGTTGTGTTATTAGTTTGTGTGTATGTGTGTATGATTGTGATGTAAGATGTTATTGTTATTTGTTTCAAAGACAGACATTGGAGACCTGAGCTCTATTATACTTACCTTTAAACCTAAATAAACCAATAACAGATAACTAAATTACACATAACATCTTCTCAAATCATACACACTATAACTAACAAAACTCAATAACACAACTAAATAAATTAAACAAAACATCTGCATCATACTACAATCTAACAATGATCAAAATAATATATAAATATCACATACTAATATATTATCTTAATTACTTAAAACTATATACACAAAATCATTTTAATATACCAACAAAATCAACACACAACAACTGCTTTACAAAATTAAAACCAAGACAGTATACATCAACATCAAAAATATTTCTGTTTAGAATTCTAAACACATTTATACATTTTCAAAATTTCTTATCTTATATTTCATTATACTAACCAACACATCCTATTTACTATTATTAATCACAAACTTAAGATATTTAATAATATTTAACTAAGTCAAATCTGTTCACATACTAACTCAATATTTATTTTAGTACTTATAATAAAATAATTATATACTATATTATATAATAAATTTTAATCTTATATAATCTATGTATATACTTATAATAACATTATTTATTTAGTTATATTAAGTTGATTGTATCTTTAAACGTATTAATACTCTTTTTATGGCCTAAATTTTCGCGTAATTTTTTTATGCTTGATCACAGAGCTACAACTGTATTAACGCTTTATAAAGGATGAACAAAGATATGAAAAACTTATCGTGAGGATGGTTGAAATTGACATCAGTGTTTGGAATAAAATAGTGTTTTTTATAGAATAAATATTAATGTAAATAGTAAAAGTATAATGACAGTGTCATTTTGATAAAAGTTTATTATTTGTTTTCTAACGAGAGTGTTGGTTTGTGGGTGTATGTGCATGTAGGTGTGTGTGTGCGTGTGAAGGTGAATGTGTTAGTGTAATTGTGTATGTTTGTGTGCGCGTGTGTGTGTGTGTTGTAATAGTGATTTAATTGGAATCTTTATCAACAATTGAGTATATATAAATGTAAAATAAACAAAACAAAAAAAGAAAGAAATAAAAAGTGATTGAGGGTGAGGGGTTTGAGTATTATTGAAGGTATTTAATGTTTAAATTTTAATAGATATGAATATATGACGCTTAGGTTTTCAATGTCCGTTTTTTTGTTGAAGTTGTTTGGGGTTTTATAGATGTAGCACATCTTCAAGAAAGTCCTTTTAAAAAGATTTTGTTCCACTTTTATTAGTTTTGATTTGAAAAGTCCATTTTGTGATTTTGGTTGAGGATGTCCAATGGGTTCAAATATAAGCCCAGTTATAGCAGAAATTGTAATGAATTCACTCCTTTACAATGTCATACCATTTCTTCCTTTTCATTTACCATTCATAAAGAAATTCGTAGATGACATAATAACAGCTGTACCCGAAGACCAAATACATGATACTTTAGAAATATTCAACAAATACAATCCAAACATACAATTCACAATTGAAATTGAAAATAACAACACGATCCCATTTTTAGATATGTTATTAATAAGAAAGAACAATTTAGTAATTACAGATTGGTATCAAAAACCAATGAGTTTCAAACGTTACCTAAATTATAAATCCAATCATCCCTTTAGCATGAAAACAAACTTTATATTAGAATTCAAAAACAGGGTTAAAAGGCTATCACACACTTCTCTACATACAAAAAACTTATTACTTTTGGAAAACATATTATTAGACAACAATTATCCAAAACATTAATCAAGAAACTTTTATATAATCACAGAACAACACCAACAAAAGATCACAATACACCAAAATCCAGTACACTCCAAATTTATACACCCATACCATTTATTCAAAATTTAACTACTAAATTAAAAAAAGTATTCAAAAACTGAAATGTCAAAATTGCCAAAAAAAAATTTACTAACAATAAGAAATCTACACTCCAAACTTAAAGATGCAACACCAATCAAACTTCAAAGAAAAGCCATCTACAAAATTAACTGTTTAGATTGTGATCAGTGTTACATAGGCCAAACGTCACAAAATATTGGTCAAAAAATTACTCAACACAAAAGTGACATTCGAGTAAAACCAAAAGCTTGTGCCTTAACAACTCACATCCTTAACCAAAATCACAAAATGGAATTTTCAAATCCAAAACTAATAAAAGTGGAACAAAATCTTTTTAAAAAGACTTTCTTGGAGATGTGCTACATCATAAAAGCCCAAACAACTTTAACAAAAAAACGGACATTGACAACCTAAGCGTCATATATTTATATCTATTAAAATTTATAGATTAAATGCCTTCAATAATACTCAAACCCCTTACCCCCTCAGCCACTTTTTGTTTCTTTCTTTTTTGTTTATTTTACATTTATATATACTCAGTTGTTGATAACACACATTCCACTGAAATCACTATTACAACACACACACACACACACGCACACACACAACACACACACACACACACACACACACACACCAACATACACAATTACACAAACACATTCAACCTCACATGCACACACACACACCTACATGTACATACACTCACAAACCAACACTGTCGTTAAAAACAAATAATAAACTTTTATCAAAAATGACACTGTCATTTTACTTTCACTATTTACCTTAATATTTATTTTATAAAAAACATTATTTTATTGCAAACACTGATATCAATTTCAACCATCCTCACTGTAAGTTTTTCTTATCTTTGTTCATCATTTATAAAGCGTTAATACAGTTGTAGCCTGTGATCAAGCATAAAAAATTTATGCGAAAATTTAGGCCATAAAAAAGAGTATTTTTAAATCCAGCATACCTAAAAAAACCTTATTAACCAGTGACCTTGAGTTGTTTTCAGCTCAACATTCATAATCAGAGTTTTCCTCTTTATTATGTGTGGAACTTGTGGTATTGAATTTTTACATTAGATTTTTTATTGAATTTATTTAATGAATTGTTTATTGAATCGTTTTGTGAATCTCTCAGTGGATTTCTTAGTGGATTCCTCAGAGGCCTAAGTTAATAAATGTTAAAGATTATGTTTATTTTAATTAAAATTTGAACTTATGTTTTGTATATTTAAACGTACACTTGTACTTGAAATTTTTAATTACTGACACTCAGTTATAATTCCTACTTTAATTTCACACTTGAACTTTGCGTAGTATATTTGTTCAGATCAGTACAGTTCGTGCTTCAGTTATGGAAAGACTGACTATCATCAGCTTGGTGTAATATATAAAGTCAAGCCAACGCATCGGCTGTTATTGGTATACTGCGCTTTATCTTTGTTATTTGAGCATGGTCGAGGCGTTGCCCTGCGCTATCTTGCAGGCATTCGCGTTTTACACGAAGTTACCTATTCTATTCCTTGTTGAAATGCTCCCAAAATCACGTAGACACCAAAACTTTAGATTATGGAGTTCATTGGCCATGGTACTTTGCACCTTTCAATATCATGTATTCGTATTTTGTATAGGAAATTATTAACTATTACTCTTAAGCTGGCACATAGCCAAACTTATGTTCCACATCTTATTTTTCTCATCTGCTGGATTTTTGGCGATTTTATATTTAAAATATCACGCAGATATAATTTTATTATGAAATTCTTTAAGATATGACGTAAATTAGATGCGTTTATTGAGTTCTTGCGTCATGAAACATGCTTGTTTTTGAAAGGCTTGTTTATTCTGAGCACACAAGATTATTTTCTTACATTAATGCTTTGGATTTAAATAAGATTCGTTTCATGTTTGTTTGACTTTAGATGCTCCTGATTTGTATTAACTTAAAGTTTCTGAATGTATTATTGTTTCTAAAATGAATTGGATTGCATCTAGAGTTATTTATTTTATTAAATGTAGTTAAATTATTAAAGAATGATCATCCTTTCATTGATTAAAGCTGGTTGTGGATTTTATACAGTGTGTTTGAAATTTGCTTTTTGAATAGCTGACGAATTATGTACTTTTATTATTCGAATGTTTAGTTTCCTGAAGTTTGGTGTTGTTTACATAAAGTATACCATCTTTGTGACCCTATGTACCCCTAACAAACTCTATTATCATAGCAATATATATATATATATATATATATATATATATATATATTATATAGTATATAAAACTCTTGGGATATAGGTCATTTATTAATATCATCTATAAAAAAATTTTAATTTTTTGTACATTACACGTTTCGGTTGTCTAGCAACCTTGGTCACATGAATAAAATAGCATTCTGTAAAAAAGATCTTAAAATTAAAATTAAAATTAAATTGTAATGTATTGACTTACGTGATAAAATCTTAATAAAGTTTACAACTTCGTATGTTAAACTAGGTTCTTAACATTATATGTTTGAGTACTGGAGCTCTTTATATTAATTATTAAACATATAATGTTAAGAACCTAGTTTAACATACCAAGTTGTAAACTTTATTTAGATTTTATCATATAAGTCAATACATTACAATTTAATTTTAATTTTAATTTTAAGATGTTTTTTACAGAATGCTATTTTATTCATGTGACCAAGGTTGGTAGACAACCGAACCGCGTAATGTACAAAAAATTAAAACAAATTTTTATAGATGATATTAATAAATGACCTGTTTCCTAAGAGTTTTATATACTATATTCAATTAAAGGTCAAGAAATTAAGTTATATATTATATATATATATATATATATATATATATATATATATTATATACATAAAGAGTGCTGTGACAAGGCCCGCTTTGATGTGCTGCCAAAAGGGTGATATGATATGATATGATCGCACGTTGAGGTGCCGCTAAAAGGATGCTGTGATAAGACCGCACTGAGAGCGTCACTAAAAATGTGCTGTAGTACAGATACAGCAATTTGTAAAACTTGAAATGTTCACTTACTTTCCTTTTTAATTTTGCCTGACTAGCTCAACGGAATTGACAAAGCAAACACAGCAATATTACAAAGTGTTTATACAGTATGAAATATTTTCTTTTATACAAAAGCATTTACAGCATTGTTTCTTTAAAACATAAAATATTTTCTAAGAAGTAATTGTTATATAATAAACAATTGTTTCTTACCTTATTTTAAATTTACAGAATTAAATTTCTTCTTTTAAGATGGTTCACCTGGTTATAATTATTTCCACGCTTGTAAGATTTATTTTGGCCAAAAATCCTTTACAGACAATTTATTAAAAGCTCAGTGTATTTTGAACTCTGAACACAAACTCCTGGTAAAAAAATCCTTTACACAAAAAAAAACTATTAGGATTATTTTAAACTGTATACAAATACTCTAATATCGGTTGAAAATAAATCCAAAATTAATACTTGCAAAATTCATATAAACGGTCCTCGTAATTAAAATCCTCTTATTTTTAAATTGATGTCCAAATCAGCTTACAAGATTAAAATCTTCGTTTCAAACAGCAGTTACCAAAGTACATTTTCGGTTAAATCTTCTTTTCAGTTATTTAATAAAAATTTTTAAATAGCTTCAGATTGAAGAATTTTGTTTCTTCATCGTAATTCATAATTCTATTTTCTATGTAATTTGCGTTTAAAAGCATCACTTCTATATTCATTGCAACCTTGCAACTATTAAATTACAGTATGATTACTACATACTTCATTTTCTATCTTCGCCTAGCAAGAGCTCGCGCTTTTTAATTAAAATAACATTTCGCGATCTAATGAATGAAATCGAATGAATGAATCTAATGATCGCTTCTTTATATACAAATCTATCTGTTTCCAGAAGCTTACTAGAATAATGTAGAACATTATAATGCGAGGTTTCTCGGAAAAAACCAATTATGTTGTAAAATTGCGGCGTTTATTACCTAATTAACTCATTCCAGTTACTCGTGACGAGCGCTTTTGTTCTTATCTCACATATAGTATTATTGTGGCGTATCTCTTCTTTCCAATAGTGAATGCGAAGTCATAAATATTTCTTATCAGTTCCAGGTATTTTAAGGGTTTTCATTGATTGGGCCGCTTCTTGGAATAAAATGTGTTTTATTAATGAATTATTCACGTATTTCTAAAATACACATAACTCATCCTTGTATATTCTAGAAAATTCTTTATTTATAATAAATTGTTCTGATGCGCAGGGTACGAAGACGTAGAAGAGCCACACAAAGATCGCTTTACTTATTTTAGTTAAATTTTGACTTTGATGTCGAAATTTAGTTAAATTTTGACTTCGATCTCGACATTTATTAAATTTCGACTTCGATGTCGAAATTTAGTTAAATTTCGACTTCGATCTCGAAATTTATTAAATTTTGACTGCGATCTTGAAATTTAGTTAAATTTGAACTTCGATCTCGAAATTTAGTTAAATTTTGACTTCCATCTCGAAATTAGTTAAATTTCGACTTCGATGTCAAAATTTAGTTAAATTTCGACTTCGATCTCGAAATACCAACAAGAATAAACTTTTGATTGAAAGTTAAAAATTCAGCAAAATTTTGAGACACAAGTCGAAATTTAATAAATTTAGGCGTTAAAGTCGAAATTTAACTAAATTTCGAGATCGAAAGCAAAATTTAACTAAATTTCGTCATGGAAGTCGAAAATTAACTAAAATAAGTGAGCGACTTTTTGTGGCTCTTCTACGCCTTTGTAGCGGGGTAATTAATTTAAACTTTATTCGCATTATATTGCAAGAGGGGTTGCATTTCTGTAGACAAAACTGGCCTTCTTGTTTCTGTACACAAATATGAAAGCTGAGGTTTAAAATACACGTTGATTGTAGTTTCTTAAGTTAAATGCGTAAAGTTAGTTCGATGCTATTTACAGCAATTGAAAGGTATTTTTATATGCATCTGCTACGTTATGAAGCGCACGGGTTAGACAGAGATAGAAAGGATACTTAAAGTGAGAACCCGCACTAGTCACGATTACAAAACAGAACACAAAAAACGTAGAAATACCAGGCTACCTACCAATGCGGAGAGGGGGGTCCCAGCTAAACAAAAAAATTACCTCGTCATTGATTTTCTATTTACATTAAAAATTAATTAAAAAAGATTCGGTTTAAACCAACAAAAAAAATAAATAAATGGTTATATTACAAAGAACAAACTTCAAGAGTTGACGTACGAAGCGCGCATTTCGCTTAACATGTAGAATTCATAGAAAAAGAAATTTTTAAATTATGTTTATACTTTTTCATAACACCAGGGTGTTAAAGTAAAAATATTAACAGTAATAATTTAATAATTGCAATAAAACTCGCTACAGAGTGCATCTGTTGTATTTTTAAATTTCGGGTAAAGAATAAAAATTAAGACTACCAACAGACAGATCAAACATACGTAGCGTAATCACAAGTACAATAATTAGGGATGGACTCGGGTTCGGGCTTTCGGGCCGACCCGGCCTCGGCCCGGCCTGATTTCGGAAGCTCGAATCCGGGCCGGACCGTTGACTACTTTTTTCGGCCCGGGCCTGGCCGGGCCAAACGATTTGGGCCGGCCCGAACTTTTTGGGCTGAAAACCGCACGAGTAGATACTCCACTGTCCTTTCACTTCTATCTCACATTGATTAAGTAACGTTCTTAATTATATTTTCACGTAGTGTCTTCATGAACCCATTAATAATCAGTTGTTCGTCTTGTTTAGTGTAAAGGGGACGTGATATTATAACTCACTTCTTATACCGAATATCTTTTTAGTCCTATCTAATGTTCCTCATGTTGTACTTTAGGCAAGTTAAAAATGCGCAGGGACATCAAACTAGGTAATTTATTCATATTTCAACAGTTTGTACGATTTATATTAAGTATATGTATATACTTCAAGTTTCAATTATGCGGCGAACGTTGATATTATCAATTGCATGTATAGTTTAATGTCTACCGCCTAAAATACTAAAAAGTTATTCCAACGTTCGAATTATCAATTTTTTTAATAAAGTTTTCCCTTACTTGACATTTACACATGCGCAATTACACCTTTAATGTTTGTACTATATTAAAATACAGGGCACCTTTATTTAATTTAAATACAGGCAAGGGATGCTTTTATTTAAGGCGCCATAATTTTGATATATACCAAATTCCTAACGTACAAACTTACATTTAATTGTCTGCTTTCTGTATAAATATTGTGAATTTAAATGGCTTTTTGTAGTGTTGTTTCCGTAATTAAATTTAGAGATTTAATGTCCAAGTTTATAACACGAAAAGATAAAACATCAACGCTTTAAATACGTGGATGCTGTTTTAAAGTGCTTTTCCTAGAAGTAAGGTGTAAAAATCCTTTTGAAAACAAATATGCTATATGCTTGGGAAGAAGTAAAAAACAGTTTCGTGAAGTAAACTCGAAGAGTATTCCGTGAAAACACTTTGACAGCACATACAAATGTTATTGAATCAGTGGGAAATGAAAGACTCAAATAATAAATGAAGGTTCATCTTTGAGTGAATACAATTTTTTGATCTTTTGCAATATAGTTAAACATGTATTATAGATCACCTTATCACAAAAGGGATTAATTCTTTATTCATTTTTAAAACATAACCTATAGCTATAGAATACTAAACATATATGTCAGAATAAAGAGTAAAGGAAAAACACTTGCAATAACACTCCTTTGAATTGGATGCAAACTTTTAAAAAATGATACTTTATTTAAAGATTCTTTTAATAAAGTCTGCTTGGAATGAGTTTGCAATAACTCTCTAAAATCAAGTAGGTAATTTTAGTAAAATTCTTTAAAGTAGGAACGGAAAAATAAAACGGACGCAACTTTATGATAAAGGTTATAAGGTACGTTAAGCGTACAATTTCATAAAGATTTAAAATTGATAAACATTTTGTACTACATATTTCTAGGCTTTTTTAAAGAATCAAAAATCAAATGATATACTACAGTATGTTCCACAAGTATCTTGATTGTAACTCAAAATCATTATACTCTTAAATCAAACGAAAGAGTGATTGTTACTTGTTGAACACAACTGAAAAAAATATCTTCTCCGGCCCGGCCCGGCCCGAGTCCATCACTAATAATAATAACATCCAAATCTAATTGGCTAGAATTCCTGGCATAGGTTAGGTGATGAGATAAAACAGGTCACCGTATCAGGCAGTGATAAAAGTATCAAAAACAAGAAGTAAATTCTAATTTTATGTAAGTTTAAAAACAGGACTAGAGGCTGATATCGCTCTTGACGCATATAAACTTGAAAAAAGAAGGTTATTAAATAGCATACAACGAAAATACAAGTAAACTTTACAACCTAACGTTTTATAAATGCACACAAAAATCCAAAAATGTTATAAAATTTCATTTTCAATATTTACACTGGAAATCTATCTAAAAATCGAAAGAAAAAATTGCATGCAAATTGTTTAGTACGTAAGACACAAGAGGATTCGTATTCTGACTTTGATTTGCAAAATACACAAATAAATCAAAGAATCAATGAGCGCAGAGCTGAAGCACATCCTTTGTTATCGAACCTTGTATTTACATTTCATTTCATAACTTACGAAAGTTATTCACAATAACCTTTGTTGTTGCTTTTTGTTCCGCAATATATTGGATACCCTCGAGACCGGTATGGAACAAATCAGTTCGGGCATTATTTTCCTTTGTTTTATCATATTCCTGGATTTTAATATAAAAGCATTGGATGTTGCTACACTGTTGAGGTTTGTCCAGCTTTGTATAACAAGTTCAAAGTACTTTGGTGTAAATCACAAGAAATTCTCCAAGTTGTCCTGTGGGATTATCCTCTTAGAGATTAATATCTACCTAACGGATCTTCGTCTTAGACAGAACAAAATTTGTATAATCATTGAGGTATGTATAGCGTTTTAAGATTTTTATCAAATATAAACCATACCCTTTCTATGAGTTGTGATCAAGTAATTTTTATGCCTAAGAATTCACTGCAGAGCGACTAGAATAAACCACTAAATCTCTTTGCCAAAAACTTATCCGACGTGTCCTTCAAACTAAATATTCGCAATAGATATTTGTATATTAAGAATAGGAAGTGACGCATTATAGCTCGTGAACGATTGTTGTCATGCGACATAGAGCATAGCGTGGCAATCGATTGAGAGAGATAATATTGAAATTTTCTACTTAAATTACATACAAGATTTTTTCTTAGACTCAAATCGTAGTTAAAAAAAAGTAATGAGTACTACTTATTTTTTTAGAAGGTTTAAACTATTATCCATTACTATATAAATATCCTTGTAAAATAATACTTTTTGCTTCTTGTCGCGGTTAAAAAAAATCGTTTTGTCTTGAATTTCGAATCGTTCTGAAGAGACGCGAACCCCGTAACAATTTTGTAGGTGCACCGGCTAACTGCAGTGGTACGGGCGTGGATTCCTATGGAATAATGATAAAAGTGATAAAAGTATAAAATGAAAATTTGGCCAAAATAAATATCATTTCAAAATACTCTCTTATCTTAAAAGGCTTTACTAACTCAAAATAGTGCGCCAAACCGTCATATCCTAGCAACTCCTTCAATAATTTCGCTATCCGGCAAACGGTTATTCCGGGTAGGCTTCCTTGCTGTCGGTGTTTTTTAATCTCGTTCTCTCAGCTTATACCTTCCGTAATTACATTTTAGAAACGTTTAATCAAACAAAATCAATTTTTCAGAATAAAAGTTTTTGCCGAAATACGACTTCATCATTGGAGTGGCTGAATATCTTTTAACAATCTTTTTTAGCTATATTATAAATAACTGCAAATAAAATTCCTTCTAAATTTAGGTTCTATTAACAGTTAATTAGAAAGCATATCATTGCGCGTAATTAACTTTAGAAACGACAAATTTAATCTACATCCTACTGTCCAGGTATTACTAACAGAACTCCAAAAAAAATTTAATTCATAAATATTATTACCATTCTACTGGTCTAATTTTTTACCGATTTATTTATGTGACATTTTAAGTCCCATTTGTTTGGAAATGCCCTCAATAACAAAAAAGTAAAAAAAAGTACAATACCAACTTTCACGTAATTATTCTATGTCCATTTGTTACGATATTCCGTGCGGACAATAAAAAAATAACGTACGCAGCAAAAATAGTTGAACACTGCAAAAAAAGAATTGAAAAAATGCCATGCTAGCTAGAAAGTTGTAGAATGGTGTGGGGCGCAAAAAAGAAAAAAAAACCTCAAGAGAGAAAGCATATTTGCAAAGCCTTTAAGAAAAAGCATATTACAAAACGAAACCCACCACGCGGCGAAAGCAATGTTTATCAAATATACCCGGAAGGATTTACTCAGTACAAAAAGTCCTGCAAAAATAATTAATGCACTCTTTGGTCATCTCAAACTAATTTTTAACCTCAATTCTAGTATTCACATAAAACAAATATTAAAACAAAATATTTTAGAGATTATTTTCAGTTACTAATTTAATACAATTTCTTAGATACTTTATATTCCTTTCTCTGCATTCAAAATATTCATCCAAAAAAATATATGTATATTACATAGTGTCTACAAACACTCCTTAAGCGTAACTCTTGATAAGTAAATTCTAAAAAATTAATGCAATAGCAGACAACAGCAGTAAAAGAAAAGATTATCTACCAGACGAAATGCATTTCGCAGGAGCGGTAAAGAATTATGTAACAGCGTCACATCTAAACCATAGTGTAACTCTAAATTTTTATGCAGAAGACTTTTTGGACAGTCAATGCTAATCTTAATTTATAATTAATACCCAAGTAATAAACGATACCGCCGTTAGCATTTGTAACGATTTTATTTCCTATCAAGATCAGTACATATAATTAATCTATTTATTTAATAAAAAACAATCTAATGCATAATAATGTTACACAATCCACTAAATAAATATTACCTATTGTCCAATAAAATATTAGCTTTCAATTCAAATTAAAATTTAATTTATACGGCGACAAAATAAACTTTTCATTTAGTGTCATTCCTAGAGCTCCCTCTGTTAGAAAGTTGTAAGGTAATCTTGTTGCCGGGCAGTAACTCGCTTGACACGAACACTTCCAATACAGCTGTGGTGAAAACAAGTCGAATTGTTCCTTGAACCCGAGGAATGGCGTTTGCAGTTTTTGCGTGTTGGAAGCACGTGCGATTTAAGTTGTTTTAGGAGAATGTCATCTCCGAAGCGCATTTTTGTATTGTCCACTTGCTGGAACATAGCTCGTAGATGACGAGAAATTTTTTGGTTGAAGGGCCGTGGTAACAGTAAGCAAAATTTGATTCTGTAACCATATTAAGTAAAGATTTTCAGTGCAACTTTACATATAACATGCAATTTTACATATAGTATTCAACGTTTGATATAATATTTATTTTGGAAATAATGTTCGTAATCTTAATTTATACGTAACGCAACTTTAATTAATATGCAGTTTGTTAATGGTATAAAAATTGGAAATGACGTTTAGCTTTGAAAAAAACAGGCAACCTTTAGTTAACAGAAGTTTGGTTTAACGTAATTTTAATAAATGCACTAGAAGAAACTATAAGAATTTACGCTTTGGTCGAGTGTGGATCTTACAAGAAGCAGCAAATTTACTTGTACTGAATTGGAGATTCCGTTATTTAAATGCTGACGCAAGACGCCTAGCAGGTATTTTTCTGTCAGAAGAGCATCTGGTATGTAGAAATTTGTTTTCGTATGTTGGCTGAATTATGGATATAGTAGATAGATAATTTTTTGTTTAATCAAGTTATATGAACTTCAAAATAGGTCAAAGACAGACTATAAATATATTTTTCAATATTAAGCAATAGGAATCTGTAAATTTTACATTTCTAAATCTTTTATTAATACACTGAAACTACGGAAGATGTCATTATGTGATAGAGAAAGTAAATTCTTCTATTTAAGAAAAATTATAAATTATTTATTGTGAGGTTATGGTAGATCTACCCAAACCAACATTTTTGTTATCAGTAAGTAACAGTTTAGAAAGCAACTTCAGGCTTAATCAATTTGTTAATAAAACTTGGCTAGATATTTCTTACAGAAATAACCACATTTAACTTGAACGGTACTGATTATATCCAGTGCCTTTGTAAATAATTTTCACAAATTAATTTAATCAAAAATATATAATAAATGAAAGGATATCTTGTAAAAAAGCACGTTAAATGAATACAAGAGGAATAGATTTTTATTTTTGAACAAGACTATTCTTTTTAATTAGAATGAATGAAGTTGATTCGAATTGAATTTTAAAATTTTGAGTATAAATGCACAAACAGTGCTATTCTTTGTTTAATCTGTTCACAGGTGAAGCAGTGAAGTACTAAGGTCAAAGTCGAGCCATAAGGTAAAAAACTTTAGGGATTATGTTGTCTTTAATAAATTGTATAGCGGTTATAGAATAAAGGTTTCCGCATTCGCCTTGTACAAGGGACTTAAGTAAGGTCTTCTCAGTACAGAAACATACGGTGGCGCCTTATTCTTCATATTATTGGTCGCAATCCAACCCCGACCCACAGCTCATGTTCCACCCAGAGCATATAGTTCGACTAGCCGCTTTGCCTTTGAGATTTCCACAACTTCGGGCCATTTTCCATCGGAACTTACCGCGGGCTCTATTCTCTTACTGGAAATTCTCGTAAAATAAAATCCCATAATAAGTAAAAAGGCTATACATTGTCATACATCAAACCCAAGCAATTAGAATTTAACAGATGTGTCTACACCAATTTTGTTTATCTCAGTGTGACCTGAAAACAATGACCTAATCACATTTTATCTACTTCAAACTTGTTACGCTTATTTTCCACATAAATTAAATACCATAATTCTCAATTCAAAACCCACTTGGCTTCGAAAACGAAAACTTATTCAGTACATTAAAATAACTCTTTCACGTGTTAATTCATTTATCTGTTTGCATAAATTTAATTACGATTGTTACTTCCGCTAATTAATTCTAAATTCTAGTTCTAGAAATTCCCCAACGTAAAGTTTACGCTAAATAGTCAATAACGTGTTCCAAGTATACTATAATGAATGCTTACGCGTTTTCCCGTTGAAAGAATTCATCGAATTAAAGTTGCGTATTGCCCTATTATAAACTGTGTTTTTCCCGTTTTAAGCTTGACTACAAGATTACGTTCAGCTTTGGTTCTTAGTTAAACAAAATTAATATTCCTTTTGCTTTGCAATCTGCACAAGTAAATACGTGTAGAATGCTTGGTTGTTTCCGTTTTGGTTGATGCGAATTTCGAGCACGCATAATAGTGTGATGAGTATTTAGGCTTTTTATAAAATTATACTTTCCGACTATCACGCATTAATTTTATTTGTAATTGCTTTGGCTCTCTTCCGGCGGCCTAAAAGCTGCAATGAATGGTCGTCCCTTGTAATAATGAGAGGCCCAACGCATTCTTTATGGGTGTAGGCTCCCCTTTACCAGTGGATGTGGATCAGCTACCGACTCAACCCCTACATCAGCAACTTTGAGGGTGAGTGCTTTCCGTCACTGCTTACATTGCAACCATATCCATGGGGATTTTAATGTTTAGGCGCATGCATTTCCACATTTAGTTCTTCTATACAAAAATTATTCTGCATTTCTAAATTTAATTCGTCAATACGACCATTGTTGAACCCTTTTGGTATTTGTTGGCATTGTGTGGATGCATTGCTATTTGGTTTTAAAGAACTAGAACAAAGGAATGTTGTGGCCATTCTTATGTATAGGTTAAGTTTTATATTTACGATGATTTAGAGCTGTTGGTTTTAGGGGGGTAATTTTGTTTCTGTTTGGTTGGAAATTAAGATAGGGTAGTAGCTTAAAACCGGCAGCTCACTATTTAGAAAAAAATGATTGGGGGGTTTTTATTTTCTTGCTAGGTTTAGTGTTTAAGAAGTAATTTGTTTTTGTTATTTGTTTCCTTTTGGTACAACTATACTGTGTACATATTATGCTTAATTATAGGTTTCTTTTTTGGTATGTTTTGTTTCGAACGCGAACGAGTGTGAATGTGTGAGGGCATATAATTTTTTTCCTTCTTTATTTTAGGTCTCCTTTAATTTTTTTTTTTGTATGTATAAAACCCCGCCCACTCGCCGATCGAGCCCAGTCATACTTCCATCTATCTTTTTTCTGCTGTTTTTTATAGGGGCGTCGCCGTGGATCAATGTAGTAAGCGTAAGACTACGGATCCCAAGGTCCCGGGTTCAAATCCCGACACGGCCGACTGCTTGAAAAATGGCAGGTGAGCATTTTTCACACAAATTACGCCCTCGTTCGGATGAGAGGTTAAATGGAGGTCCCGTGTGTGAGTGTTGTCACGCACGTTAAAGATCCCTACCTTGCCTGGAACGGCAAGGGTTCGGCAAAATTCTAAATTTCTAGGCAACAAAAAACTCGCCTCCTGGCCAATGTAGTACCTACAGGTGGAGCATTGGTAAATGTAAATGAACTGTTTTTTATAGGTTACGTCAATGTGCGCAACAAATTGTACTCTAAAATTAACTAGAACCTGAATCTGTGAACTTCATCCTACAAGGACCAAATGTAAACAACATATTTCTAACTAATTTAAAAACAAGCACTAGAATAATTGCATTGTCATAAATTAAAATTTATACCACAAAAATTAAATATTTTTGTCCTTTAAATTATAAACGTGACATAAATAAGTCAACTATGTGAGCTGACTTGAAAAACCCTAAAATATGAATACAGTAGGAAATTCTAATGGACATACCGTGTTGCGATTGATGCATTCGAAATATGAACTTTTCGAGATCCTTTATGAAGTCGAACGCTCGAGGTCATCCAACTCCTTAAACGCATACTTCCTGTCTCTATACTTTGAAAAATTTGCGACATTTGAACCATCTTCAAAGGAAAATACAACACAAGCATCGGTACTTCTACCATTTGGTCCCTCAGATCTAACCATATGCTACGAAACCACGGTCGACGATGTACAAAGACAGCTTAGAAGTAAACCCCACCGTTAACAAACTTCAGAAGTTAAGTACAATTGTCACCATGCTTTTTTGGACAAGGAACCCTTAATTTATAATAAAATTTATACCATTCGCAATATATATTTATTTCATGTGTTTTGACAGGATAAAAGTAACTCCAAAAAAACACACCCAGATAACCACAGTACCGTAAGTCGCGAGTTCACATAAACGGACACTATATCACGTAACACGACTTTGAAGCAACATTCATTTCTATATCCGTATCAGAAATGGCAAGCAACTCCATTTCGGTTAGGCAAGGAAAGCCTGCATAATAATGAAATCCATTAAAATCGTATATTCCTTGACAAACATCCATGTGTAAATAATGAATAACATGAATGGCGTCTTCCTCAGAATCCATAAAACCAATGCAATCAAACTCGGTAACCTCGTTCATCAAAAACTTATATTATTTTAACAAGCGAAACTGCAATCAATAATGGAAAACTCTGTTAACACCTTATCTAGTAGAACCGATTGTAGAGTTCTAAACTACAACAAATATACGTTAACGTGTGTAAATACGAGACAAGAAATATATACAACAATATTTGTGCAATTATGAAGACGCGCATAATGAAGTGTCTAACTACCCACATTGAAATTATAGAAACGTAACATAAACCAATTGATTGTCTATATTAAATACTGTGTAGAGATAAGCAAACCCGAAATTAATTGCAAGTGACTCAAATTTAGCCACGAGGGCATCCTGTTGACGGGTTTCGCCCTAATTGGGGCTCATCAGGACAGGAGTAGCAAAGTTGTAATATATAATACAGACACATTATGGGAAGTACAGCATCACCTAGCTCACAATTTGTGTCTTCTGGTCGTTTTACCTGACATCGCAGGTTTTAGCAACAGTCGGCACGGAAGGCGATCCCGCCCAACTTCCTTTGTTACTAAAACCTAAGATGTCAGGTGAAACGACAAGAAGACACAAATTGTGAACTAGGTGATGTTAATTTTAAATATGATAACGAATTTTTCTCGTTACAGCGTCATTGGAAGAAAAAGTGTTGAATGCGAATTTGAAATTATTAAAGATTATATTCGATCCACTTGGTACTTCAATAATCCTAGAAACACTATCAATCAAGAATCGTACAAAATATGTTGAGGTCTATTATGAATGTCCTACAAAACAATTCTACAACATAACCACTCTTCAACCTCTATAATGTATTAAGTGGCTTATGTCTCTGTCACTAATTACTAACAAGAAACTGAAGTGCAACAAAAGTAGTGTCCGGTGTAGAAATTAGCGTTTGGTAATTTTTTTCTCCAATGGCATTTATGTCTGCCTTTGTTACAGCACTAGATAGAACAAAACCAATGAGTAACATACAAACCATTGTAACCGACAGAGCGACATGCCTTGTTAACCAATCAGAAGGCAGTCTTTTTAGAAACCGTAACGAATACGACCTACCTAACAAATTCAGTGGACGCAGTTCAATGTCAGCTTCGGAAGCAAACACATCGTTTATAGAGAACAACGCTACAGCTTAAAAGTTAGGAAAAAAGACTATCTACGTTTTCTTTCACCTGCTGTACTAAAATATCCGTTGACTTAGAATAAACCATTCAAGAATGAGCAGTGCACATAGAAGCTCGGATTTTTACAGTACATCGCTCGGTTATCCTTGGCAATGATTGTGTTTTTGATACGGCAAGGACACAACTCCAACACCACAAAGTCGACTTTGATCACTTTCACTTTAACCTCTAAATCACCTGAAATTCTTTTCGTAATAACGGAGGTCTTAGAACGAAGAACAAACCAGCACGCAGATGACATGAACTCAACAATGCACCACCAATCCAACGATATAGCGACTCATACAAAATCGTCTAGAAATGACTGCACAGAGAAGACTAACAAATACAAACCCATATGAGCGACCAATATCACCTCCAGGAAACAGCTGCTGAAACTCAGAGAGGAACGTTCACACCACGCCACCATTGGGCAGTCTTGCGACACCACAAACGCCCACAGAACCACAAACTGCCTCAGCGCCGCCAGACACCACTACGACGACGATAAAAACAACCAAAGAACCCAAGATACCGCCCATATAGTTAGAGAAATTTCTTAATTTCTTGAACTGCGCGAAAGCTATCAATGGCCTTCTAAAGAGGAAGGTAGGTATGCGTGCTTTTGCAAAAGGAGCACGAATTTACGCAATCGGCAGCACGGAGGAGTTTAGATTCCTACAAGCCTAACAAAAAAAAACAAGATACAATTCCACACACACATACTCAAGACAGAATAAGAGATTAAAGTGGTACAATAAGTACTTGCCCGCAACCTGACTACCAACATTAAGGACGATCCCACTGACAGGGGATACTCAGTAGTATACGTGGGGAAACTGCAGAACCGAACCCGAAACTACTGTAACACCTTCTTAATTATACTTAAGAACGCAATTACATCCAAAAAAATTTACAAGAATATGGACTTATTGTACTACAGCTGTGCTCTGGTCGTTGCATTCGAGACCCGTGTGGAGATACCGTAATGTTTCGCCAGCCATGGATTTAAAAGATTCCCGTCTCAATTGGAGTTTAAACTCCAGATAGGCCAAGTGCGAAGGCGGCTGCATCATGCAGCACAATGCAGAAAGAAGAGAAATAAATGAATAACCCACGCGTTCGGACCGCACCCTACCAACAATAGGGACCACCCAGCATACCAACCACATCACAGCCTTACCTTACATGTGATTTTCCAATGCTCCACCTGAAAGTACTACATTGGCCATAAAGCGAGTTTTTTTTACCTGGAAATTTTTGAATTTTGCCGAACCCTTGCTGTTCCAAGCAAGGTAGGGTTTTTATAACGTGCGTGACAACACCCACACACGGGACCTCCATTTTACCTCTTATCCAAACCAGGGCGTATTTTTGTGAAAAATGCTCGCCTAACATTTTTCAAGCGAACTGTGTCGGGATTTGAACTTGGGACTTTGGGCGTAGTAGTCACACGCATACCAACTATGCCACAGAACTGCCCATTACAGCCTTACCGCAGATCATTTCCCCTAGGGCCCCGACTGTAATCAGCATTGAATACCGACATGGACGGGAAGAGATGGATTAATGTTAGACGTGGGCAAACCAACCAAATAAAATGGGATGCAGCACCTTCCGCGCAGAGCCAACCGAACCTTACGCACTGAGTTACGCCCAAGCAATGAAAAATGAAAAATCGAGTGACACCCACACGCAACAGGCTCAAGAGGTTGTACAGATCAAGACCACCATAACAAACAAAGGCGTAACGGCAAGACAGCCCAATCATTGAATCAGAACCAGGACTACCAACACAACGTGCTAGCCCGTAGATTCCATGCAAGGTGACCATACCAACACCACCTACAGCCAACGACGACGCATCGACCTTCTAAGAAATACTGCACAAGCTGATGCACACGATCAAGATAATCAATGCGCCTATATGACAAGAGAACCCGTGCGTCTATCATCTGGACAGACTTCACCAACATTATTTCCTACTGCAATTCCTAATACGACCCAAAAGAGGAAACTGGACGTACCCTACTAGAACGTCGTGGACTTAGTGTCAATTAGAAAACTCGATTGTCTACAACCAGACAACTTTGAATAGTCAAATACACTAACTACAAACAGGGAGAGAACAATTTAACCTGAACAGCAAGCTCACGGCGGATACCAATCCTGGTGCCCAGACGGATGACTCACCTACCACTCGACCATCCAGAGACACACTTTGATTCCGTAACAGTTCAAATACAAACCAACGACTCACTTCTAAAACTGGTAGCCACATATAAAAGTCTCAAACATATCCACATAGAACCTGAAGACATAGACGATCTTCTTGGCGAAAGTACACCAACACCGATCCCTGGCGATTTAACGCAAAATACACTTGATAGGGCTACAGATTGAACAACCAGGACGGGTCATCCTCTACACACACGCAATGGGGAGAGATTTTGCCATAGTGGGATCGAACTATCCGACAAGGATACCCACAAAAGTTACAGATCTACTTAATAGGCTGGGCATCATGGTAGTCAGAAGCATCACGTACCAAATATTTACAAAAGTCGTGAAAGACCTAAGCTCTGATCACCTACCTGTCATTGCCACCCTACATACGAACTCTACAACACAAAAAAGCAGGATATTTCAAGTAACTAACTGGAGGGAATACCACGAATTTTTAGAACCTTGCATGGTACGCAGAAACCCCATCATCAACACTGTGTGAAACCTGCATTCCGCAGTAACGGACTTGACAAACACACTGAATGCAGCCTTAGAATAAAGTACAGGGACGAACCAACCACACAACAGGAAAATTCATCTTTATCCTTACTTAAAAGATTTGATGAAGAAAAAACGACAACTCTTTAAGTAAAGCTGCCAACCTACAAGAGACCTTGCAACGACGACCAGATAGAACAACAAGCAACATGCCCTAAAAAACTTTACTTTGGAATTCTTCGAAAAATCCTGGACTGCGCACGCGAGAGCTACTATGGACATAAAATAAAATCTATATCAGCTGAACAGAATTTTTAAAAACAGCAACGAATGACGCTGGCCCCGCTACAAGGACTAACGAGAATGCTGTACACAGACAAAAACCCAAAGGGATTCGCCAGGACACTACCGGAAATATTTACTACTAATCCCACTATAGGTACAGACCAAGCAAGCATTATCAGAACAATCATTGTTCGACTTTTTTAGGAAGATCCTGGCAAAGATATTTCTTTAATCGATTCAAAGAGAAAAACAAACGATATTAGCACAAAACTGCGGAAAAATCCAGGACCGTATGGTATCACCAACGAAGAGCTACGCAACACCACAAAACCAACATCGGCACGTACAACGCAAATCTACAACATTTTACATCTGAAATACCTCCATCTAGCATAGAAGCAGGCCACGGTGGCAATGATCCGTTCTCCGGGAAAAACCAAAATCGATCATAAGAACCACCGCCCCATCTACTAAACTCAATAGCAAAGATATTCGAACCACCACTAAAGCTGTACCCGATGATCAGAGAGGAACAATTTGGATTCAGCGAATGCCATCTTAAAACGCACTAGTTGATCATGTAGCCGACAACTACAACAGACACAAACTTATCATAGCTATTTCCCTAGATCTGGAGAAGGCTTTTGACAATGTCTGATATGCCGGAGTTCTATACAAACATCTAGCAATATATGGAACTCCAACCAGCTACCTGACGCTGCTGGTCAACTGCTTAACTGGAAGGCCGCTACGAGTCAAGATCGAAGACAAATTTTTAGACAGCACTCCAATTCACGTTGACGTATCGCAGGACGTTGTTTATTTTCAGGGCGCAAAAATGGCTGAACTTTCTGCCTCAATAGTTCGATGATTAACGAATGAAGCCCCATATGAACAAGACCGAGACAATTTTATTTTCTAAGCGAGAAAACAACATAGAAAATAGACATCTGATAGGGGGGGTAAGCCAAAAGTTAACAAAGTTAACATCAATCAACATACATGACATATTATATCCAAGGCACGACGCATAACAGGACTACTACATCCAACACTAAATTATAGAAACAAGATTTTATTGGAAGTACGGCTGACGATACACCAAATGTACCTTCTACCCATCCTGAGCAATGCATCAGAGCAAACAAATGTGACTTATAGCCTTTCTAAATAAAACCATTCAGCTAGTCAGGGGCGTTCCATTGTCCATGAGAAGCGATAATCCCAGGCACCACATTTCACGACCACCGTGCGGCGCTGGCATCCAGCATATTCCAGAAAATGGACAACTTCAAAACACCCGACCTTTCGTAACATCCCGTCGCTGGACAATGCACCACAACGAGACAAAAGAAGACCGAGACCTATGATACAACATAAAAGAAGAAGAGAAAAAAGTTTCAGCAGTAACAACATTTATGCAGCAAAAATGGTAAAATTCGCACTGCCCAAGGGAGCTGACCCTGAGAAGGTTAGGTTTGCCAAGTGACAAATCCAGTCAGCTTTTATCAAGTCGGCTACCGGCACAAACCTATTAACGATGCTTACCATTTGCACCGGCAAAACGTTGAGAAATAATTTCTACCGAATACCACGACCTGCATACCCTAGAAAAATAGTTGTACAAGCTTAGTTGTTTTTGATGGGGAATGACTTCGCCTTGCGATATTTAGAACCTTTCAGCTATTGTTTCGGAGACGCTGCGTAAAGATTTGCAATAGCGGTGAGGTGATTACACTACTGCGAATTTTGAGCAAAGCTCAGTAAATCATATTTCGCAGATAACGCAGGTCATAACCTTGCCAACAATCAGAAATAGTCAAGGCAAGTGATTTGCTATTACCTAACGGTATTTCTTGCTTTCATTTATTCAAACATCCAAAGGGAGTAATAGAGTAGTTTTTATTATCGGAAGGTGGGTTAATCTTAATGTTATATAAGTTTATTCATCCGTCATCGGACAATATTCTACTCTACACTGATAATAATAAATCAATTATTAAAATTCCTATTCCAGAGATACATTACATTAAGGTCAAAGTAATTTGTTCTTGTAAAATCAAACTACCACATCTTCTAGGTTGGGCACTGGGTCTAAAGAAACTAGTATTTGGAATTCACCGAATTCAATAGTTACTAATTGAAATAATCTCTTACTCCAATACGACTAAAAGAATGTTACAACTTTTACTGCATATAATCCTCTTTCCGAAAAATCGTTTTGTCCATGTTCTATCAAAAGTTCTAGAATAATTGCAAATAACAAAGCAATTACTCGTTGCCTTAAAGTTGCAGTTCATCAAAGGTTTGGAATTTGCGCAAAATGTGTTCTACAAGGATAACTAGTTTACGCTATCCCATAGCAATACATATTACTAATATACATCAACTGCGGTTATTTTTCGAGAGAACAGAATCAATATCCATAAATTTTACAATGAGAAAAGATGACAAAATTAGGTGGAATATATTTCTAAATCCTGGATATTCTCTCCCTAAGTCTGTAATCGGATTTAAAAAATGTATGCACATATCGAAAAAAGTTGCCAAGAATGGTAAACCTAATTCTGTATTCTTACAATATCGCTTTGGGTTTTAAGTTGGCTTTGTTCCCCTGCGCTCAAATGAAGGGTGTAAACGAAAATATCAGAAAGTTTATAGGTATAGAAAGTTGAGCAAATATAAGGACTGCACCTAAACAAGTGAATATTAATGGTTCTTTGACAAACTGAATTTTAATTAGCTAAATTTTATCAGGAAAGACTTTGTATATTGAAAATAACTTTGAGCGTGAATATGATTTTAAATATAAAGAATTAATAATTTGTAGAAAATTGATGAACTGCAGCTATTTTAAGATAAAAGAAATATGCTATATGCACGCAGGTAATTTGTAATGCAGTAATATTGAATTAATTTTATAAAATAAAACAGTCTATTAGTTGGGGTGCTAGTTACATATCCTCCAAATCAATATATATATATATATATATATATATATATATATATATTGCTGTGACAAGGGGTTGTTTAAGGGTGTACTTTATAGTAAAGGTCGTTTAGAAATGAGTAATTACCATAGGCAGCAGGAAACTGCATTTATTTAGTAAAGAATTGAGAAATGGAGATAGTTTGTAAATAGTAAGCAGTCAAGCCCTGTATATAAAGTATAAGTAGTGTTAAGCGACGCAAATACACACAGGAAGACGCATAGTTAGCGTAGAAACCAGGAACACATGCATTAGGTAAATAGTAAATATTTAATACCCTGTAGATAAAGTTTTAGTTAATCTAGGTAAGGCGGATAATGGTATTTTTCAGTGGAAGCACGCGTACTTTATATGTAAACATAATAAAGTGTAATTAAACACGCATTCAAAAGAGTTCTAAACAATTAGGCTAATACTGAGATAAAAAATAGAGCTTCAGGAAGCATAATGTAAATGCGTGCAAGTAGTTAAGAACTTTGATAAAGAAAGGAGATTAAAAATTGCGTAAACAACAGGCAGATATGACAATTAAAAGTCGAATTGCATCAGTTGTTTATGGAAAAGCAGTTAGATTCGTCAAAACACCGCATGTTTGATAACGAAGACAGCTGCGACCAGGTCACAATTATTGGGAAGCATAGAAAATTACATCAGAAACGACTTTAAATGCAAATATTTGGTTGGTTATAAATGAGCGACGAGTTTCTAGACCATACCCACTGATGGAATAGGGGAGAAAAAATATATTAACAGGTACAGTGATAACGAAGTCAGTTTGCAACTCAACAAAGGCCGAAGTGCGCCGCTATGAAATAAAGTGATACGTAATAATTTTAAAGTGAAAGACAGTATAAGTGCCAAGATGAAAATTATAATTGCCGATTAAACCTAAGTAGATTTTGGGGAATTTTATTTTAAACTAAAACATATTAATAATAGGGCTTCGAGTCCGTGGAGAATAAACGTAACTTCGAGTCAAGGGAGAATAAATGTAACTTAAATAAATAAAATAAATCAATTTCGAGTAAGGTGAAAATTAAACTACAATTTCTGAGAATAAATGTAACTTCGAGTCAGGGGCGAAAAAATTAACTACGATTTCTGAGAATAAATGTAACTTCGAGTAAGGGAGAAAAAATTAATCTACGAATTCTGAAGCCGTGGAGAATAAATGTAACTTCGAGTAAGGGGAGAAAAAAATTAAACTCAAGTTCTAAGTCAAGGGAAAATAAATGATGATAATTCAATTCTAAGTTTGGGGAAATTGATGGGAATACGAAGTAATAAGTCTGAATGAGATGACAATAAATTGGGGTGCATAAGTAGAAGTTAATAATAGTAGTCCAGAGGGTGATGGCAACAATTTAAATGAAATGGTTCAAGTATGTGGATAAACAATATTTCGAATGGGCATGTAATAATTCTGAATTGGGGGAAGATAATTTTTGTTCAAATGGATGGCTTAATGCATGGGAAACATTAGTGGATGCGTCAATTGCAAGAAGAAAATAGACCAGGTCAGATTTTTAGTTATAAGACATTTAATTTTTCTATATTTTTTTTATTTGAATATTAAATTTGCTTAATATAAATTAATGTGACGAAGTTAACCAAAACAAAGGATTTAAATACGCATAAAGTGCGTGATATGATAAGAAGTTTTGAACGTTCCAAGCTTTTTCTTTTATAAAGTAACATAGTAATATTAACATGGTCGCCCAAATGATGGAGCGCGAATAATTTAGAGGGACATAGCAATAATAATATAACAGCCCAACGTAGGGGCTCGAGAATACCAGTAGTACATAGCATAATTAATATAACAGCCCAACGTAGGGGCTCGATGATTCCGGTAGTTCATAGCAATATATATATATAAACAAGTTATTTCAGTCTGCAATAAGAAATTGTGTAAAACAATATATAAAATAAGATTTATCTATAAACAAACTCTATGAAAATAATAGAGCCTATTGACGAATACAAATTGGCTATATAACTACCAGCCCGATTTGCATTCGTCAATAGACTCTATTATTTTCATAGAGTTTGTTTACAGATACATCTTATTATATATATATATATATATATATATACATATATATTTATAAATGAATATATATATATATATATATATATATATATATATATATATATATATATATATGCAAAACCCAAATGATCATTTCAAATCGAGCTAGTAATTGAAAGATGGAATCTAATAATTTAACTTTCATATTTGCTTTAAGTATAATTACACATAAATAAAGACTTTAATCGGGACTCAATTAGGGTGTTTAAGTTCATTCGTAACAATAACAGGTACAGTCCTGGATTTAAATAGTGATAAATTCTTAACATCAAAAGTCTTTTATAGTTGCTAAGCAAAATAAAAATCGTAGGTTATCACAATGTTGTACTTAATACGTTGCTTTGTAACAATGTTGGCCTAATGCAGACGTCGTGTGCAAATAGTCAAAAAAGGCTTATGTAAGAGGTTTACTTTGTCTAAACCAGATGTGCTTACATACGGTGCCTCGACAAACAAATGTCGTCGGCTGTCCACAGGTTGCGATGTAGCCAACTGTACGTTTCTTGGAACCAATTATACAAACTTGAAGTGTATTTCTTCTTGCAAAATGAAACAAACAAATCCAATCTAACAGCTATCCAAAATGCTTTGTTTTTTTACGGCATTCCATTCGTTACAAAACAATTATGTTGACCGTAATTATCCACTTTATTAATTGCAAATACCGGAAATTCGCCAACCATTGAGATTAATTTTACAAACTAATTGAAATCAATAATAACAAGTTACGAGATCATTATTAGAATTTCTTGGAGTACATTATATTATTTTTTGGAAAACAAAAATTAACAAAGTCGGATATCTTGTTATCGGAAAACTATTGAGCGTATAAACGCTATTTTATTAAAAGTTCTACATTAAACACATGAAAGGTTATCACTAGATTTCTCTCGTTATCCTTTCAAGTGCATTCTCTTTCGAATAAAACATCATGGCAATTAAAAGATTATCGTAAACTTGAGTGAATTATGGTAAACTGAAGAAAATTATGTTATGCTGGAGAGAATTATTACTAATTGAAGAACGTTCAGATTAATTGAAGAGAATTATGATTAAGTGAAGAGTGCTATAACAAATTTATTTAGCTTGTCTTAAAAATTATATCTATGTGCTCACCATTATTAAGAAACACTTATTCAAGTGCATGTTGCACTTGACTTAAACGACTAGGCCTAAGACCACACGCAAATTGCTGACTAGAACACTGCACTTCTGCATCGTGTGTCTTTAACAAATGCCCATGCCATACTGACTGGTTTGTCCACTGTGCAAGAGTACTTCAAAGTCGCTTGACATTGAGGTATTTATGCAAACAGCCAACGCCTGTTGATAGCAACCAAACTAGCACGTGTGTTAGTCACGTAAATGTTCATATTTTATTACCTGAATTAATTCTTGTTGGTTCTTATTAACACCCATCCTTGCTAACCCTGTATATATTCATGTTATATTTTCCTTTTTCAAAATGCTTGTAATATGTATAAATTATGTTTGAGCATGCTTATATATAGAAATATATGAAAGGGGTTTGTACATAACACGTAGTCGTGTTGATCTTATTAATACAATCATTGTTCTTTTTCATCAATCAACTTAATTTGCATTTATATACATGTATTTGTTCTTGTTGGCGATTATACCGTTAGTAGGTGTTTTTTGGGGCTCCTGCCGCCACATTTCCTCTAGCTTCCACATTTCCTCACACATCTGGACCAAATACTTTTCTTCGACTAGCCATTGCATCTTTTGAGATAAACCTATCTTGTTTGGTATCAATTAATATTAGAATTTTCTCAGCTACCTGAATTTCTAGGATTTTTTAGATTGCATCATCCCCCAGAGAGTTACCCCAATTTTAAGATTTTTTGCTGGTAGCAATTTCTGACCGTCCTTATAAATTTTTTTAACTATGCGACACATGAAATTAGTCTAGAATTTTATGCAGAATCCGAATCTGCAAACAGATTTAAAATCAAACCACCCCTTACCATTTTACACATATGCCCTCTGCGAGATAAATCTTTCTCCACATTTCCACCCACGAGATACACCTATCTTGTTTGGTATCAATTAATATTAGAATTTTCCCAGCTACCCAAATCTCTAGGAATTTTTTAGATTGCACCATTCCCCAGGGAGCTACCCCATTTAAAATTTTTGCTGGCAGTGATTTTCTGATCATCCTTATAAATTTTTTAGCCATGCGATACATCAAATTAGTCTAGAATTTTATGCAGAATTCGAATCTCTAAATAGATTTGAAATCGGACCACCCCTTACCGTTTTACACACACCTTCTAAATTATAACATCCCTGCAGCTCATACCAAAAAGAAAATCTAAAAACCATTCTTAAAACTTTTTATTATAGACAATTTTTACTAATACAGTTTAAATTTTGTAAACCACATTTCTAAATACATATTCACAATTTTTTATTCTCAACCTAGAACTTCTCATATCGGCTTATACTTATTAATATTTATTTCTAAATAGAGCACCTTTTCCAAAGACCAACCGGTCCCACGTGTTTCAAATTCCTCTGATTTTGTTCTCATTGTTTCGCTTAAAACCTCGTACATATTTTCCAGATTACTAGAAGACGTTATAACCATATTTTTTGTGTTAAAAGATTTCACATCGGTAGTTTCTTCCCCCATTTTGGTGTAAACGCCGTAGAGTTCGCAATAGACTTTTATTGCTGTATGTTGTATTCTTTTTTCATTAATTAATCGAATAAACTGCTCTTTCTGTTTCCAAAGAAACTCGGACACTCCATCGTCGACACAGGTGTTCTTTATGCGATAGCTAGCCATACGGTTGTTAAACGCTGTGCTAACCATTTCTACACCATCGTCGCTAGTAGCGGTAACTGATGCATTTTTATGTCTGTTGCTCCTCAAGTGTGCGGTATACGTAGTTTTTTTCATTTCGAAATCGCATACTTTACACATAATTCGTGGTTGTTTCGTACAAGACCCTTTAACAGCTGGCGAAGCTGAATGTTTACGGCTTAATGAGATACCATGCCGTTTTTCCTTGTGTCGCTGCAAGCTGTCCATTCTCGTAAAAGCGATACCGCAAGACCCACAGTTTAAGTACTTTGCTGCGGACGGATGTATAAGCTTAACCGTCCACGATGTTACACTACGACATTTGTTCTGGTGCCGTTTGAAAGCATTTTTCCAGGAATAGGAAGCACCGCAAGAGTCGCATTTAGAAACGTTTGCAGGTACCGTTTTAGTACAAAACAAAATCCGCACTATAGGGCTTTGGTGAAACTTGTAAGCGAACTAACTTATAACTAAAAAGTTTACTCTAGCGTACCTGCTTTATGTACACGATATGAAAAGTTCTAGATTGAGAATAAAAAATTGTGAATATGTATTTAGAAATGTGGTTTACAAAATTTAAACTGTATTAGTAAAAATTGTCTGTAATAAAAAGTTTTAAGAATGGTTTTTAGATTTTCTTTTAGGTATGAGCTGCAGGGAAGTTATAATTTAGAAGGTGTGTGTAAAACGGTAAGGAATGGTCCGATTTTAAATCTATTTAGAGATTCGAATTCTGCATAAAATTCTAGACTAATTTGATGTATCGCATGGCTAAAAAATTTATAAAGATGGTGAGAAACTCACTGCCAGCAAAAAATTTTAAAATGAGGGTAGCTCCCTGGGGAATGGTGCAATCTAAAAAATTTCTAGAGATTCGGGTAGCTGAGAAAATTCTAATATTAATTGATACCAAACAAGATAGGTTTATCTCAAAAGATGCAATAGCTAGTCGAAGAAAACTATTTGGTCCAGATGTGTGAGGAAATGTGGCAGCTGGTGGTAATGTGGCGACAGGAGCCCCAAAAAACACCTACTACCGTTTTAAATGGACTTGCACCTTGAAGAAGGTTACTACATTACTAGAACGAGTAGAATGGCTTAAAAGTTCTAGAGATTTAAGGAGCCGAGCCACAGTTTAATCAAATAAGTGGGGTCTTTAGTGAAGAACCTGGTTCCTGAGAGAAAGCAGCAGCTCTTTGGGTACTTATAATGGGAGAGACCATAGGGGGTCGGTATGGCATTCTAAGATATGCTACTGTAATGTGGATGGCAACAGGAAACCACCACATTACCTCCCAAGTGCACAGCGTACTTAAATATTATTAAAATGATGTCATCCTTTGGGGTGAAAAGTTCTAGAGTTAAAATAGTTCCTCATTTGAATTTCCGGGAGAGAAGTACTTCGGAGTATACGATCGGAAAGTTTAGAAAAATCATCGGGAACATTTTGCGAGTTGGAGCGCAGAATTTAAGTAGTAGGTAAGTAGGTAAGCTAGGGAACTTGAAAATTGAAATGTATATGTTAGGATTAGACACAGTAGGAATCATTAAAGTTCGGTGGCCAGAGGCGCGGGATTTCTAGAGCGGAGACTTTAGGGTAATTCACACAGAATCAGATAAAGGAAATTCAGTTGCAGGGATAGTTATGAGAAAAAAGATAGGACACTGTCAAAAATACCTACAAAAGAACGAAAGAGAATTCATAGTTATATTAAAATCTAACCCGGTAAATACAGTAATACTACAAATATACATGCCCACCTCTAGTAATCTACAAAGAAATCGAAAACATACTAAGATACGTAAAAGGACATGGATATTTAATAACTACGGGAGATTTTAATGCAGTAGTAGGCGACGACAGGGCAGGAACGGTTGTACGTTTATTTGGTTTTGGCACGAGAAATGATGGGAGTAGGCTGGTAGTAATTAGCTACAAACACAATTTAACAATCACAACAACATTAACTCAACATCATGCTAGAAGACGATATACATGGAAGATGCCAGGGCACACAAAGAGATATCAAATAGACTACATTCTTGTTCAACAACGGTTTAGAAATCGAATAGATATAGATATAGACACTGAACATATTATAGTAATTATGAAAACCATGCTTAAGTTTAAAAATTTGAAAAAAACAAACAGCAGAAAGCACATTGACTTTGAGAAACTAAAAGATAAAGATATCCACAAAAGGCTTTGAAAAAAGTCAAACGAAGTTCTGAAAGACATCGGAAAAATCTTTATTACTAAGAAAGTACAAATAGAATTGAATAACATTAAATTCAGCTTAGATATGACGACCAGACATTCTGGGGTTTAAACAAGAAGAAAATAAGCAGCCTTGGGTAACAAAGGATAATCCAAATTTAATACAAGAAAGGCGAAAATATAAAAACAGACTAGACGAAGCAGGAAAACAGAGATACAAAGCCATAAAACGGGTCATTATTCACTAATGCAGGAAAGCTAAAGAACAATGGATTGATGAAAAGCGTAAAGAGGTAGAAACTAAGATGAAAATAAAAAACCAACAACGCATGCAAACTAAGTAAAATGAATTTTAGGAATGTATATCCGTGCAGCAGAAATATATAGGGTGCCGGAGAAGACCACGTTATAGAAAATGTAGAGAAAGTAGTTAGATGGTAAGAATTTATAGGGAGTTTATGTGTAGCACAGGAACTAGAATCACTAAAACAGAAATCAGATATTGAAAAGTATGACTTTGGATAACCTGTATTTAGAGATGAGTTTGAATTAGCATTTAAGAATCTGAAAAATAATAAAGCACCGGGTATAGATCATCAATGCATTGCTCTTTAGGTTTCCTGCATTTGCGAATAATTTTTCATTTTATGGCTTTGTATGTCTGTTTCCCAGCTTTGTCTGGTCGGTTTTTGTATTTTTCTTTTTCTTCTATTAAATTTAGAATGTCTTATGTTACCCATTGTTTCTTATTTTCCTTTTGTTTACACCCCACAATATCTCTGCTCGTCATATCTAAGCTGGATTTAACGTTATTCCGTTCTGTTTCTACTTTCAAAGTATCAGAAACTTTCCCGATGTCTTTGAGTAATTCGTTTGACTTTTTCTCAGATCTTTTGTGGATATCTATGTTTTTTAGTTTGTCAAAATCAAGTCCTTCTCTCCGTTTCTTTTTTCAAATTCTTAAATTTAAACACGGCTTTCATAATTACTATGTTGTGGTCATTGTCTATGTCTGCTTCTGGGTAGCTTCTATAGTCTTTGACTTGATTTCTACACCGCTATCGAACTAAAATGTATTCTATTTAGTATCTCCCTATGCCTTCTGGCATTTTTCAAGTGCATTGTCGTCTAGCATGATGTTGAAAAAATGTGTTTGTGATGGTTAAATTGTTTTTGTCGCAAAATTAAATCAACGTATTTCCCGTGTCATTTCTCGTGCCTAAACCAAATAAAACCTTTTTCCGCTCTTTTCCTACTCTCGCCTACCACTGCATTAAAATCTTCCATAATTATTAAATTTTCATGTCCTTTTACAAATCTTAGTATATCTTCTACCTCCTCGTCGTAGCTAGAGGCAGGCGTGTATAATTGTATTGTTAAGGTATTTACCAATTTAGATTTTAAACAAACCATGAGTACTCTCCTTCGTTCTTTTGTAAGTAGTTTTCTTCACAGCGTCCTATCTTTTCCGCATGACTACTTCCCACCTAAATTTCCTTCCTTTGATTCTGTATGAATTACCCTAAAGTCTCCGCTCAAAAAATCCCCCGCCTTTGTTCATCGAACTTCGCTAATCCCTGCTACGTATAATGCTAACCTATTCATTTCAGTTTTTAGATTTTCTAGCTTACCTACTTGTTTCATGTTCTGACATTCCACGCTCCGACTCGCAAAGTGTTCCATGCCCTTCTTCAAATTTGTCAGTCACATCCTCCGAAGTAGTCCCTTCCCGCAAGTCTGAAGGGGGGACTATTTTAACTCCGGAATCTTTTATCCTAGAGGATGGATGTCATCATTTTAAAACCATTTAAGAATGCTTTGTACTTGGCAGTGACGTGGTAGTTTCCTGTTACTTTCCACATCGCAGTAGTGTATCTTAGAATGCCAAACTCACCGCTATGATCCCTGTCACTCTACATGTATATGCTTGAGTGGTTTTTATTGGGTTATAGTTCGAAACAATAATTAAACATTAAAAAACGTTAAAAAAAGTAACATTGTTTCATACGCCAATATGCCTAATTGATTTAGTTTTCAATTTTATAACGGAGAGAATATTTTAAGAAATGAAATATGAACCATTGAAGAAGACTCAAATACCCGAAACGTACATCTGCTTGATTGAAGGTATGGCACAATAAATGATGTAAGACAGTTTAATATTGTTTCGACTTATAACCCAGGAAAAGCATGCTCAAACAAATAGAAAGTGATAAGTAAAAAACGAAGTAATTTTATATATATGCGTGTGCGTGCGTGAGGAAGTGCGGCATCAGTAAGTGTGTGTATGTGTGTTGTGTGTGCGGTCTTGCCTCCGAATCTGTGTGTAAATTCATCTTCTACATTCATAACTATTACAAAATTCAGTGTAAAACATCGTTTTTAACCGTTATTAAATAACTTTTTCCTTAGTAAATTTGTCGTTTGCGAGAATTCATCAATAGCCTTAGAAAGTTTTTAAAAAACAAAATGATTGACACATGCTGTACTCAATCTCAAATTCTATATAACTTTTATAGATTCTTGCATTTGTTTTGACTATTCCGCGTTAAAGAATTTTTCCTGCACTTAATAACTCCTTGTCTTTTCCGGATAATACAATATTTAATATCGCTTCACGATGTCAAAATCTACACCTTCTCTCAATTTTACAATAAAGAAAAATGATACGATTATTTGTAACACATCTCCAAATCCCAGGCATTCTCTTTTTAAGTCCGTAATCGAATCTAAAATATGTATGGGCGTAACATCGAAAAAAGCATCAGAGTCTGCTAAACCTAATTCTGTATTCTTAGAATATCGCTTTGAGTTTGAAATATAGCTTTGTTCCCCTGCGCTGGAACACGGATTACGTTCACGAATGAATGTAGGCTGTAAACGAAAATGTCGGCAAGTTATTAGGCATAAAAAATTGAGAAGAGTGAAACACGACTGTACTTCAAAATGTATGATAATAGTACTTGTACAAACTGAGTGTTCGGAAAGTTACTGAATAGCTATACACCCGTAATATGGGGATGAAAGAGGCGATAATTATAGAGCTTGTATGTGACTGTAGCTTTAAGCAACACTGAAATTTTATCCATGGTCTTTAGTAACTAATTCGAAACGAAAGAGAGCGAATATGTGCATGGACCAATTCCTACAAATAGCAGTGTTACGGAAGTCCATGACTTTGTGTCAAAGACTAACTATGAAACGTTTTAAAACTCTGAAGAGGTTTGGGCGTCGTATTAAATGCGGTGGAAAGTAATATAGAAAAAATGTTAGAAAAACTGTATCAAACATGGCAGTCATCTCAGAACCATTGGACATTGTTAACTCCATCTCAACTAGTTTGTATAAATTAAGAATAAAGCACAGCTTGTTAAATAAGAATTTATATTGAATATGCAAAATTATTTTGATTGAATAAAACTAATGCATTTGTTTAATCATAGCCGTAGTCGAATGAACTGCGGGATCGCGTGCGAAAAACCACGGCTAGACTTCTTTAAAATAAAATGATCTGGTGGTTCAGCAATGTCAAACATTTCGGAGTAGTTTAATACATGTGTGACTTAAGAATCTAGGAAAAAAGCAACTATGATTAACAATTAAAATAAGGTAAAATAGATGGTCAGACTTATACGGTTGTAACTATTGTGGGATGTTGAGGGGAGTTAATTAGGTACTTATTTACACAAGGTAAGTTGATAAATTCTATCGTATTACGGTAAATAAGATGAAATAATAACTTAGACTTTTATGCAAAGCCCAAATGATTATTTCAAATCGAGCTAGTAATTGAAAGATGGAAAATATATGGTCTTGGACAGGATTTGAACTTGTATCTTAGTCTTTCCAGGACTATGCGTTCACCAATTACGCCACCGATACCGAAGACAATAATTGGAAAATTTACAAATTTAAATCATGTACACAACTATACATAAATCTTACTTGCAATTACGTTTGGCATTTCTGACAATCATATCTGACATTGTCAATTTTTTTACTTATGTCAGTTATATACAGGGGACAACGCTCAAAATTACGGCTATAAGCCAAGTTGTAACATTCGAGTCTTCTATTAAATATGACTGCTCTACCATACAAGCGGCAGAGCCTCGATAGATTACGAGGGGTTCCTGTTTGATGGACAAGCCCAGGGTAAAAAGATGTTGAATGACTTTGAGAGAAAAGGATCCCTCTAAAGAGTTCTTCCAGCCAGCTAAGTTTCTTCAACTGAGGGCAGAGCTATGAGTTAGGGTCGTAGGATGGTATACGAAAAAAAACAAAAGGAGTTTTATTGGACGCCACCGTATCTTAATGAGTGTTATATAAGGAATTATTCGAAGATCAGATACGGAAATCTTTGAAAGAGAAAAAAAATTTACGACAAGCAACATATACAACAATACTTACTGTGGATTCTGCAACCTGGAATAGGAACGGCGATCTCGTGCTATATGAAAATTTAATCATACCTAGACATTTTCCAACTAGGGCTTCATGAGAGCCTAGTCACTAGTAGAGTATTTAGTGACGAACTGGCGCCTCATTTCCCCCAGCATCCTCATTTCCCCACACATCTGGACCAAAAAGTTTTCTTCGACTAACCATATTTCATCTTTTGAGATAAATATATCTTAAATTTTTCATCTTACGAGATAAATGAGCTTCCTCATTTCACACACGAGATACACCTATCTTGTTTGGTATCAATTAATATTAGAATTTTCTCAGCTACCCAAATCTCTAGAAATTTTTCAGATAGCATCACCCCCCAGGGAGCTACCCTCATTTTAAGATTTCTTACCTGTAGCGACTTTTGAGCGTTCTTATAAATTTTTTTATACATGCGATGCATTAAATTAGTCTACAATTTTACGCACAACCCGAATCTGCAAACAGATTTAAAATCGGATCACCCCCTGCAAAGTTATACCCCTTTAAAGTCCGGTACCTCTATATTTTGCTCTTTGCTCTATAAGCAAAACTAAAAAATAGTATTCTTTGTCTAACCAATGCATCTTTCGAGATAAACCTATCTTGTTTGGTATCAATTAATATTAGAATTTTCTCAGCTACCCAAATCTCTAGGAATTTTTCAGATAGCATCACCCCCAGGGAGCTACACTCATTTTAAGATTTTTTACCACTAACATTCTGAACCAAATAGCTTTCTTCGTCTAACCAATGCATCTTTTGAGATAAACCTATCTTGTTTGGAATCAATTAATATTAGAATTTTCTCAGCTACCTGAATCTTTTTAGATTTTTTAGATAGCGCCATCCCCCAGAGAGCTACCCTGATTTTAAAATTTCTTACCTGTAGCGACTTTTGAGCGTCTGCATAATTTTTTTTAGTCATGCGATGCAGTAAATTAGTCTACAATTTTACGCACAACCCGAATCTGCAAACAGATTTAAAATCGAATCACCCCCTGCAAAGTTATACCCCTTTAAAGTCCGGTACCTCTAAATTTTGCTCTTTGCTCTATAAGCAAAACTAACAAATAGTTTTCTTTGTCTAACCAATGCATCTTTCGAGATAAACCTATCTTGTTTGGTATCAATTAATATTAGAATTTTCTCAGCTACCCGAATTTCTAGGATTTTTGAGATAGTATCATCCCCCAGGGAGCTACCCCAATTTTAAGATTTCTTACCTGTAGTGACTTTTGAGCGTTCTTATAAATTTATTTACTCATGCGTTACATTAAATTAGCTTAGAATTTTACGCAGAATTCGAATCTGCAAACAGATTTCAAATCGGACCACGCCCTGCAAAGTTACCCCTTTAAAGCTCTCAAACCTCTAAATTTTGCTCTTTACTTTATAAGCAAAACTAACAAATAGTTTTCTTTGTCTAACCAATGCATCTTTTGAGATAACCGTATCTTGTTTGGTATCAATTAATATTAGAATTTTTTCAGCTACCCGAATTTCTAGGAATTTTTTTGGATTGCATCATCCCCCAGGAAGCTACCCCAATTTTAAGATTTCTTACCTGTAGCGACTTTTGAGCGTTCTTATAAATTTTTTTAGTCATGGGATACATTAAATTAGCTTAGAATTTTACGCAGAATTCGAATCTGCAAACAGATTTAAAATAGAACCACGCCCTGCAAAGTTACCCCTTTAAAGCTCCCAAATCTCATTAAAATTTTTGCTCGTCTATGACATATGCTTAAACCAAACATCTCCAAAAATCAAAAACCGTGGAGATTTTAGAAATGAGTCCTTTATGGTTCATAAGTGTTTAATATTTAAAACCATTTTTTTCAAACAGTAATGTGCTGTTTTCAGAATATCACAAAAACCCACGACTTTTTAAATTTTTCTGGTTTAACATTTTCCTAAATAAGTACGTCACTAATTATGTTCAATGCTGAATAGTCGGGAAATACGTAGACGAGGACAAACTAATTGCTTTACAATTATGTGACGTATAGTGAAAGTAGCGCTATATTGCTCACTGTTCACAAGTCTAGTTAACAGTATATGCCTTATTTATATATGTTTTCAGTCCAATTAACAATGAAGCATTATAACATTAATGTTCTTTACAAGCACTATTTTTTTTTAACTAAATTCTTAACCATAAGGCTTCTCAACAACACTAAACACTATTATAATTTATTTATTACACTTTTGTCTATTTATGTATTCTACAAACTGGCGGAACAATATACACGTTCACATAACACAAGTTTATATTTACTAAAGGACTTTCAGAACGTAATGAACAACTAACTATATACGAAATGATTTATATACGACATTTTGATATAGGTTAACTTCGTATTTCATCAGCGGTCTTTTAAATATATATATATATATATATATATATATATATTGCTGTGATATTCTCCTTTGAATGCGGGAACTGGGTCCTTTCAACAAAAAAATTCTAGTCCCACCGATTGGGCGTCATAAACTGCTGTGATCCTGGTTTCGCTTCAGCTGCTCACCTAATTTTATAAACCTCCTCATACATAAAAAAAACAAACACATTCCTACCACAAACATCAACGTCAACACTATTTACATCAATATTCACAATACATTAAAATTTCAAGATTAAAATTCAGCATAAATTTCAGTTTTAAAAAGAATTTCAAGATTAATTTTATTATCATTTTAACGTGCATCCAGAATTAAAGTCCTTGTAGGATGCCTACTAATTACTATAACAATATATGCAGAGTAAAAGGAGCATCTACCACCCTTTACGTTAATTAACCAGGTTCGTCTAATTGAGCTCAAAGACATACCTAAAATTTCATCATAATCCAGAACATCAATACTAAATACCCCTTTCTACTTAAACAAGCAAATTTCATCTTAACATTAAAATTTTATGGTTAGTACAATTTCACTAATGTCCATTTAAAGTAAATCAATTATAAAGTAATTCAACACACACAAAATGTCAAACAAAATAGTATAATTTACCTGAAGGTTACTGTCCTCGTAGCTTCAATGTACATCGTCCCTTTAGTTAATCACACCATTCCAACAGGATTATATTTACGGCTTCTAATTCTCAACGCTTTTAAAATTTTCTCCATCACCATTTATTTAAAGTTGTTTCTGGGCTTTTCCGGAACTCATCTGTGTATATCTGACCCTTGTTTCGTGGATCCAGACACGTATTTGAACCATTTAATTATTAACACCCCCGAAAAATAGCAAAGAAATTCATGCGTCTTTCACCAATATACGCCAAAACTGCCTACTTTTGTGTATACATTTGTCGTTGTAAATTTTGCTAATTGGTACAGTGATACTAAATTTTATTACCTTGTATCTAAGTGCACTGAAGTTCATTCATGTTAGCACGTAAATAACAAACTATTTTGAATCACTAAAATATACGAGCAAAATTTTAAATTACTTTATCAAACTAAAATGCACTGTTTAACATCTTGAATCATGTCGCGGATGTAAGAGCTTTTAACGCATCGAATAGTCAAAAGTCTAAGAGGCCGAAATTCATATTACCACCGGTATATATAGCGAATAGCCGGCACGTCGCTTTTGTCCTCAAAACAGACAATTCTTAAGAATTTCTCATTCTATGTTCCCAGTCCGTCGCTCGCGCGTCGGTTTTACGAATTTTTACCCGCCCATTTAAATCTCAGAAATTCTCACACGGCACGCAACCATGTCCGAGAAAAACTAATTAATTTTGTACAGAAATTGTTGTTTCTACCTCTGATATTTGCATCCTATTTTCAACCAATTGTGACCCTCGTGACGTTGCTTAAATCACGCCTTTTACTATATGTGTCTTTGCTTGACGCATTTTCTCTTTCCTTTTCTAACCTGTTCGTATTGGTGCAAATTGATATTCTTTATTATCGATTATATTTTAGTCCATGTGGACTATCTGGGTTTAATAACCCCGTATCGCACCTTCTCGTGAATATTAAGCCCCGGTTTCTCCAAGATTCTTTGTAAACATTAATTATCTGCAAAATTTTCGCCGAATGAGCTTTTTAAATAAACCCTGTTTTGTATTTCGTGCTAAAGCATCTGACCGTTTCAATATCCTTAGAATCGACATGTTTATCTAAACAAATTAAACTGAAATTGCCTTTTAAAATACGCAGGTGTGTTCAAACATCCTACTTCTAACTAACACTTCTAGGATTTGCATTTTATTGGGTTTTACAAGTTTCTGTAGATATTATCTGTACGTTTTGTTCAATACCGGTTACTTAAAATAGAGTTAATTAAGATAAATTTTGCACGTAATTTCCATTTGTTTAGGAATAATTACATTACACGCAGAGCTTTTAATACTGCTTCTTTTGATATAAGGCGTCTTGTACATGATTTAAATCTCTTATGTTTAATGAAACTAATAAATTTTTATGCTTCACGGTTTTAATAACGCGTATTATTTAATAAAATTCCTTATACACGGTGATTAAAATTATTTGATGTGATTATTTAATTTTCTACCCTGGTCTAAATATGAGTAATATATATATATATATATATATATATATATATACCCTGAATTAAATAAATGATTCATACTCCGGTATATGCCAGGAAGTTCAAGGTTTCTGAAGAATATAAATTGCTTATGGCGCTTGTGTGTGAGACGGGTTGCCTAATGGTAGTTCGTAACAATATATTTAATACTTGGCTAATAGCCGTAATTTTGAGCGTTGCTTCCTGTATACAACTGACATAAGTCAAAAACTTGACAATGTCAGATATGATTGACAAAAATGCCAAACGTAATTGAATGTTAGGTTTATATATAGTTGTGTACACGATTTAAATTTGTAAATTTTTCAATTATTGTCATCGGTATCGGTGGCGTAATTGGTAAACGCATAGTCCCGGAAAGACTAAGATACAGGTTTAAGTCCTGTGCAAAACATGATATGTTCCCTCTTTCAATTACTAGCTATTATATATATATATATATATATATATTGCTGTGATAAGACGTTGTTTAAGGGTGTAGTTTAAATGCAAAGATTTGATTGGTTATAATGAGCGACGAGCTTGTAGACCATACCCACTGACGGAGTAGAAGATCAATGATATATTAACAGGTACAGTGATAACGAACTCAGTGTTCAACTCAACAAAGGCCGAGGTGCCCCACTCTGAAATAAAGTGTGATACGTAATAATAATTTAAAGTGAAAAATTGTATAAATGCGAAGATGAAAATTATGATTGCCGATTAAACGGTTTCGAGTCCGGGAAGAATAATAATACAATTTCTGAGTCCAGGGAAGAATAACAATACAACTTCCGAGTCCGGGAAGAATAATAATACAAGTTCGAATTTGGGGAGGATGATAATCCAATTCTAAGTTTGGGGAAATTGATAAGAAGGAATAAGTCTGAATGAGATGACAATAAATTGGGGTGCTTAAGTATAAGTTAATAATGGTAGTCCAGAGGGTGATGGCAATCATTTAAATGCAATGGTTCAAGCGTGTGGATAGACAATATTTTGAATGGGCATGTAATAATCCTGAATTGGGGAAAAATAATTTTATTCAAACGGATGGCTTAATGCATGGGAAATATTAGCTGATTATGGATGCATCAATGCGAAGAAAATAGACCAGGTTAGATTTTTAGTTATAAGACATTATTTTTCTATTTTTTTTATTTGAATATAGAATTTGCTTAATATAAATGAATGTGAAAAAGTCAACAAAACAGAGGACTTGCATACGTATAAAGTGCGTGATATGGAGGTTTTGAACGTTCCACACTTCTTTTATAAAAATAATAGGTTTTTTGGTGACTTTGGACTTGATTAAAAAGTATATGATTTTTGATAAAAAAGTATTTACAACATTAATTAATTGAAAAGTGTATTTTATATAATTAACAAAAACTGTACATAATATTTGTTTCATTATATAACACTGAATTTTATAATTCTAAATAAATGCTAGTCGAGGTCATAAGATGAAGTTAATAGGAGTGATTTGATAATTTAAACAATCAAGGAGGAGCTATAATTTGAATACGAAATTGGTAACAAGGAAGGCGGTAACGTATCAAATTTTGTTATTGGTAGACAAGGTAGGTTCAAGATAAAATCCAGTTAAGTTCCTGGAGGGAGTTTATAGCAATATTAATAAGACAGCCCAACGTCGGAGATCGATAATTCCAATTCTTGTTTATACATAGCAATATATATATATATATATATATATATATATATTGGTGTGGATTCAAAGGGGTAAATCAGTGTAAAACAATAAAATTTCAGCAACCTTGTATATAGAAAAGAGTAAATTATGTAAGAGCAAAATAATTTAATTCATTTAGTGAAAACGGACGAGTATTAAAGTATTTTTATAATTAACAATTGGAATGTTAAAATTACATAAAGGAAGAAAGCATCAAAACAAATAGAAGTTTAAGGATACGCAAAATTAACCATAATTTATTATAATCAAACACATATTGTAACGAATATATATTCTATAGCACTATTTTTGCAAGGATCACTTCAGTACAATTTTATTCTGTGGTATTTAATTCTCGTATTTGATACTGTTATATCTGTAAGACACAATTCCATAATGGAACAGGAAATCATGATCGTTTAAATAACTTAAATGCTTTATCCAGAGATATTTAATAATAATATACATTCAAGAAATATATTTAAAAGGGAACGGGTCGGTAACTTGCAGGCGGATTATACCCTTTCATTCGTTGGAATTAGGATAGCGCCTGCGTGAATACGGTCACCAGGTGATGCGCCACGCAGATAAACGCTGTCGTGCTTGCTCGGAATGAAAAACAAAGCGGCCATTTGTATTTGAGAATGTAGTTTAGACAGGATCATTTACAGATGGGCTCCCAAATTTTATATAAGTGGGGCCTCAGGATAGGCGTGCCGAAGTAAAGACAGGGGGGCTGGTCGTCTTGGGACACAGAGAAGATTTTATTCCTGTGACACCGGCAAGGCGCTTGATCACGCTGCCCCTTGAAATGGTTCCAGTCGGTATTTGTTAACGGTAAGACCGCATTATTCAAATAATTTATAAAATATTTTTATTTCTTTAGCGCATGATGAAGTAACATACATTTGAAGTACACATGAATTGATTAGATATACGTATAAAAAGATTGGGACAATTTTCGTTTGTTAGAAACTACAGCTGTTGTTTGGTATTTTGTTACAACCATTTGGTAAACAGATTTCAGAAAAAGTGCGTCGCAGTTTGGTAACTAGGGATGACGGCTCCATTGAAAACAGGTATCAAACCTTTTTTTGTTATGTTTGTGAGACCTTGAGTGGGCTCACATAAATTGTATTCAGGGATTGCTTGGTTAAATTAAATTTTGTGCATAAAGAGCAGCGTAGAAGATTATAGTTACTAAATGCTATTACAATAATTTTGTAAGATATGCAGAACATTCACTTGTTAAAAAGATGAGACTTCAAATTCCATTTCCTGTTTTCTAGAAAATTACTTGCAGATGTCAAATTTTTAATAAGCTCATTATATTTAAATAAGTTAAAACTGTTATTTGTCCAAGTTAACTGCACGTGATTCAAATTTTTTTAAGACATAAATTAAACTCAATGTGAAACATATGTAAGCCAATAAGCAGATCTGAATATTTAGTCTTAGAAACTTGTTATAAAATATTATTGAACTTAAGGTCTTGTTATGTCAAGGCAGATTTATAAAGAATCCAATTATATTATTTCATTTTTGTAATCATATTTTAAAAGAAACGAAAAGAGAGAAACTATATTAAATTTCATTTTTGGACTCAAGTTTTTTATTCCATGCACAATTAATTTTACAAAATTTTTTTAAAGAAAATAAATCTTTGAATAATGAAAGTAGACGAATGCTGAAGTAATTTAAAATACACAGATATGCTACAACTGATTTGTTCTAGGTATTCATTTTTGATTCAAATATCTTTGGTGTGGTAATTTTAACATTATCCACCTGTAATTATTAGTATGTTTTTTTATTAGAAAGCACAAACGGTGTTTTTTTAATAGAAAGTTTGTTGTGTATTTTTTTTAGGATCATCGAGATCGAAGAGGTTGTAAGTATGTTCCAGCGGTTTCCAGATACATTAGTTCAGTAAGTTGTAAGTTTTTTATTGTGCTTATATCCCATAAGTTTCTGTATCTTCTCATAGGAGTATAGAATTTCTAGTGTTATCGTCCATACAGATACAGTGGCGCTCAACCCATTTTCTTTTTGTTAGTTTATTGTAGAGTTTAGACTATCCCCACACCCTTTCTCATTGCTCACCCTTGGGGTAATTCCCAGACTTAGCCGCGAACCAACAAGGCTTCACTTGTATCCTACTAGTGGAGGCCATAAAAAAAAAGGTTACAATATAAGTAAAAGGGAGCGTGCTTGCGTAAGAAAATCAATAATTCAAAGGCAAATGTATTCGTTTTAAACGCTAACGTCAGTTTTATACAGATGCCAAGAAGCAGAAAGTCGAGGAATTTTTATGTTTAAACGGTCGATAGTTAACAGAAACACCTGCTTGTTAAAGGTTACGTTCAAAGAAGTCGAGCGTATGTTACGTTAAGATTTCATAGAAATTATGTTCGACCGTCAGTTTGGGATAAACAGCTAGGGTAACAAACATCTTAGGAGCGAAGGAAATGAACAATCGGTAATATACAACAGATAGAGACTGATCTAAAGCAAGCAAGGAATTGAAATGCGCGTACAATAAACACGTGGAGTTGAGATAGGATGTAACAATAACGATTTTCTGTAACTCAAGTGGGGTTTTAAAGGAGACAGCAAACATGTATAGAACAAAGATGAATAGAGCTTAGGTGGAGTTTGTGACGGCAAAGAATTTTGTCATTGGTTGAAAGAGAACAGTTTTCAAAACGAACGCACACGCGAAAGCAGAGAACGAATTCTCTGTAAGCAACAAGTACGGCGGGAGAAATTTTCGGAATCAAGCGACGGTTATACTCAAAATTGTTAGAAACTGTTTTAGAAAAAAAGCTTTTCTAATGGAACGCGTCCGATAGGGGGTTAGAAAAATGATATAAATACCGGAGCTTTAATATTCAAGTTCTCTTTTCCTTTTCTTCGATAAAGTGTTAAATGCCGATTCAGACCACCATAACAATAAAGCTTTTGGTGAGAAGTTTGTGTGTGTAATAAGGTTACATTTGATATTGTGTTTAAAAGTATAAAACTGTAGTAGCGAACCTCCAATTATGTATGTGATGCACGAGTCAGTGCGTGATTAAAACAAAAGGTCCGGCTACTACCACTAAATTTATTAAATGGATACATCATATATGAGAGTAAGCAGAGCTGGTAATCTATTTTGTGTGCATAATATATGGGTATAGAATGGTACTGTGAGACGAAGCGAATATCTTGCAGAAATATCATATGGTAAAGGCCTGTAGATTCGACAGGCATCATAGTTAATGGAAACAACGCCGAGGGCTTTTATGGTAACCATCGCCGATGGGAATGAAGACTGGAGAATTCTCCAGATAATTTATTTAAAATTTCTGTTGTTGTATAAACATTTGTTGAATTTTGTGTTGTGTGGTTGACTTTTTGTGGTATATTTATGGTTTTAAAATCTTGTTTTAAAAAGATACATGTACAGGACAATTTACTAATTTTTGAGTATTGAAAAAAAGTGTATTTGGAATATATTAAAAATTTATTCAGTATATAGATTGTGTTGTAAAGGGTAAACGGGTCTATAAATTTTGTTTTAATTTATGCAAGGTTTAAAAGGCATATACAAACAAAACTGGATTATAATGAGCTCACAATACTCTAGTGTGAAGTCACCTTAGGGTAACATGTGGGGCCCATCTATTCATATTTAATTGAATTTGTTTAAAAATCACTATAAAAAATCAAAGACGTTAAAAACATACCATAAATTGAGTTTTATAATTATTGTATCAAACTGTTTTAACATAGGTGTAAATATAATTTATCTGTTAATAGGTGTAAATAAAAAGTTGTATGGTTGTTGTATTATTTGGTGATTTTATTGAATGGTGTGCAAGTGTGAAATAGGTATGTCAGTAAATTTAGGTATTCGAGAAGAGGCCCAGCTGAGCTAGCCAGAGATGCAGAGGAGTTCGAAGGCGTCTTAATAAAATAAGAGAGGTAGGAAATTTTTTAAATTTTTTATTTTATTTTGAAAATTATATGTTGGCCCAAGGAGGAACACAAATTTTACTGAGGTTTCACGGCAATTCTATGACGCCCAATTCGTGAGGCTGGAATGATTTTTACGCAAAGGATCGAGTGTTCATAGAAATGTCCCAGGGTTCTACGGTAATATATATATATATATATATATATATATATATATATATATATATTACAGTGGCGATATTGCCGTATTTCAATGCATTTAACGCACAGTTGCCTACTGTCCGCCACCGCTCTGTTTTCCTAATTAATCTAGAATAAATTTTAAATTTCACACAATTAATTTTATGCCTCGACTAGCTCAGTTCAACTCCACACAGAGTGCCCGATGATACGGTAACAAAGAAATTTTTACCTCTCTTTTTCTCTAACACTTCATACTTAAATAATATAAGCTGAATAACCAAAAATTTGTATAATAATCAATAAATATATACAATTTGCGCTGTATTAAATTGGGAGTCTCGTAGAACGTTCAATGTTCCTTCGTAATTTCTACGTATCAATCACAATTTTTTATGACCTTTGCAACAAATTAAGAACTTAACAATGAGTTCAAATATTACTTAATGAATAGACTAAACATAATAAATTAAATGTAGTCATAATTGTTCAAAACAATCATAAAATACAAAGTACAAAAGTAATAGTTTATCATACGTTAAAGTACAAAAGTTAAAAACGTCTTAAAATAACTGAAAACAAATGGGTAAATCATAACAAAGACAATGCATAATAACAATACAACACGAGAATAACAATAAAATCAATTATAGAATTTATCTACTTATTGCTTTTTCGTGCTACTGCACTGAGAAAAGGATTTTGTTGCTTCAACTGAAAATTAGTTGATTCAATTAGAATTTTGGTTTGTATATAAACAATAATCTACATGCATTAAATAGAACATAATAAAATGTTGGAAAACCGATTTTGAAGCAAACAAACCCAAATTTGTACCACAATAATTATGGCATTTACTCAAATCGCTATTAATGTAACTTGAATGTTAGGTATCGTTCTTTCAATTGCTTGTAGGTTTGAATTGAATTATTTAATACTTTTATCAAATACACTGTTATGTTAAATCAACACGTTGAATATCTCACTTACATATAAAAATCATTGAAGCAAATACACGAGTTTAGTACTTGAAAGGGTTTACAGCATTAAAACAAACTATCAAATTTTCCACTAACAAAAAGCGTCATTGGTTTAACTAACCCATATGTTGAGCACAGTTAATAAGTGGCTAATAAGGGTTGAAGTAATAACTTTTTTGATTTAATCAAACTTTAATTGTATTCAATTGAAACATTTAGCTGTCAATCAATCATTTCGTTGCGTTGTACATTGTTTAGAAATAGAATTAGTTCAAACATCCAAGGTAGTTTGATTCAATATCCAGCTTGATTGATTCCGACTGAAGTTATTTTACTTAATTTTTTTAATTCAACTTGGCGATCAACAAATGAATTTGTTCATCCCTAACAGATTTAAAAAAATTTTGATTTAAAATAACTTCCTTCAGTCACATTATCAAGTTGGATATTGAATCAAATCACCTTGAATGTTATATTAACTCTAGTTCATCGTGCATAATTTTCAGTTTAGCTTCCACTTGAATTTTATAAAACTGATATTGATTATTGAAAGTTTGTTTATTCCTTGAGATTGCCATGGGTCTTTGAAGTTAGACGTTCGCTTATATAGTTGAATGCTAAAAACAAAGGCATTTCGTTATGGGAAATGAAACAAATTTATAAGAAGGTACTTTCGTGTTTTTAGACGAAAAGATTTTGTTTAAACATAGTACAGCATACTAAATTTATCTTCCATGTATTTTTATAATTGGTTGAAATACTTTTATGGAAACTAACACAATAAACAATGCAAAGTAACGCTTGGCGCCATGTTGACGTGTCGCAGTCGAAGGGTAGCAGTATATTAAAGATATAATGTGCGCGCGCCTTACATCCAATACGCAGTATCGGACACTTACTAAAAACGGTTGGGGTTCAACAAATAACCACCACGTTTGATTTCGCATCGTAGTTTATTTAAATCAACAAGCTATAGTACGTTTGTTTTAATGTTAAATTTGTTACAAAACTGTTCATTTGCCACTTCTTCCACCATTCATTCAACTAAAATGGATTTTTTTCAACATTGTATTGGACTAAAATATGAAATTTGTTGGCAATATTAGTTTGTATTAAATACGACTGATGTTGAATGAAATTCACTTTTGCATTCTTTTATTAACCAACTGTTATTATGCATTGAAACAAACAAATTTAAGTCAACTAATTTTTGATGTTAGTTTAACCATCTGCAAGCGGTTCAGTGAATATAGTTTCGTTTAGAACGACTAAAAAATACTTGATCAAATGCTTTACTCTTCAAAACAACAGAGTTGGTTGTATCAACCAAATCACTTTTCTCAGTGTGTTTGAGTTGGAGGATTATCTAATTTTTTAATATTTCTTGTATCGTTTAAGAGGTTGTTCATTTTAACTATATAATCTGCTTTATTCATACCCACTGTGATGTTTTTCTTATCTAATTGCATAATCAATAAATCGTTATCCTCTTAAATAACTTTTATGCATTTTTGCTCGGTATAAATCTTGTTTATTTTCCTCTATCGTTTTTAAGCAACTTTGAATTTCAGGAATTAACACATCCAGTTTTATGTCTCTCTTTAGTGTACTTATACTAAATTTTGATCCTAGCCATAGAACAGTCTATATATCAGGAGGTAGTTCTGTATTTGAAATATTTTTAAACCATTTTTCATTAACTGTTATTGGTTTCTTTTGTTCTGATTTTAGTATAAATATTTTGATTATATTTTTTCTTTTACTTTATTAAACGGGAACTAAAATGCTGTATTTTGTTTGTTTGTCTGTTACCATTTGATGTGGTAACACTGGTTGGCAATACTCTCTTACTTTCAATATTTTTTAATCAAATAGTAATAGATTTTACAAACAAACAAGATATAGCATTTTAGTTCCTGTTTAATAAAGTAAAAAAAATCTAATCAAAATATCTAGACTAGAATCAGAACAAAAGGAACAGTTAACAGTTTTCTCTATCGTAGTTGCTTTCACATAATTACATGAATTCTTGGCTATCGGTTATTGAAATTTTTGTGAACAAAGTACTAGATGAAGGCACTGTAGTATTGTTTCAAGTTCCATTTATTTAAAACTGCAAAGCACGTTACGTTTAATAAAAATTCTCTAACGTTTGCACATATTACTTCGAATTGTTCTCGAGGGAGCTATATCAACGCTACAGTATCTGCATCTTTCTACCCATTAAATCCCGGCTTGAATTTACTCTAAAACTCCAAACCTGTCTTAATGGTAAGCTGACGTTAACTAGAATGTTTAGAGTCGACCAACTTTCTAACTAGTTAGACGTATTGCTTGCATCTTAAACGATAATTAATACTAAATTAGAGAGAAATTAATTTAGAATTCAAATGAAAAATATTTGGGGATTGTTTTTTCTTAGAGTATGCAATATGTTTGTCCGATTCGTGCACACGTACTTCGTAGCTTATCACAAGAAATTCACGAAAACTAAATTAAGTTTTATGATTGAAAAAACGTTTATAAGATCCGTAATGTTCTGTCATAGCGACTTTTCTAATTAGGGAAAGTTATTTTTCTGAAATCGATCGAGAATGTTTATTGTGTCAACTCAAAATCAAGTATCAAGGTACACTATTCCAGTAGGCGGAGATAGTATATTGTACAACGAGCATGGAATGATGCCCATTTCTCACGAGTATGATAAATTGCAGCACGAGCTGAAAGCGAGTGCTGCAAATCATACGAGTGAGAATTGCGCATTCCATGCGTGTTGTACACTATACTTTTTCTACGACTGTAGTACATACTTTTTAAATGTGATGCCTCTTTTGTTAATATTATAAAATACATGGTAAGTATAGGAGTATACATTTTATTAATATCATAAGTTTATTATCGTTTGTGAATATACATAAATTCAAAGAAAAGTACAAATTATCATAATAAAAGTAAATAAATTGATTTAAGTTTAGTTTTTAGATTAATTATTATTATCAATATTAAAGGTTACATTGCAATTATTAAACGTCATTGTAGAAGGTGTTTTCCCAAAAACTAAATTTTCTTGACGTTGGTAATTCTTCTCTTTGAAAGCTGATGGAACATTTGATGTGCTATCAATTGAATTTTGTATTATATTGCCTACATTCAACTTATTTGTTAAAGAATCGGCTATATAGTTTTCGGCGACTGATGTTGATTTCCAGCCACCGTACCTTTTTAAAGATGTTATATCTTCTCCAGCATCTACAAGAATAGTGGCGGAAGATCTCCGGAAGCAATGACCAGTATAAAATTCCGGATTGGGTAGTTTTAAATACGTTGCAATTTGCTTTCCCATAGCACCAAATTTATTGATACCCACTTTCTGTGTGGTGCATTTTCCTTTCTGATAATTTAAGAAAAAACTAGGATCGCAAACATTTGATGGACGTAGATTCCAGTATTTTTTTGCGATTTCATAAAAAATACTCGTTAGGTAAAGCTGCGTATAATTTTTGTTTTGGTGTCGGGAACTGTAACTAATATCGCAGAACCCAATTCCGTGAAATGAGTAATCTTCATTTGATGTAATTCCTGTCTGCGGCAAGCACCCATAATTTCCATAACTAAGGGCTACTTGATTAATAGAAATATAAGCGCAACCGTGCAAATTGAACATTCCCGCACTGGTTGCTTAGCAACTTGCCTAGCAACGAGTGCGGGAATAAAAACCTGTATAGAATGTAGTAGATTTCTCTATCAAATACACACCTAAAATAGACTCGTTCCAAAACAGTCGTAGAAAATAGTATTTTCCCGTACAGTTTTTATATATTTTTTATATATTTATAATGCACTTCAACAAGGAATCTCACAAAGTATACACAAGTGATATTTTTATTAAAAATATTACACCTATACTACTTACACGTATAGTACAAATAGTATGATGTATTTTACAGTAATATTGCAATTTGTACAATCATGAAATGTTGGCTGAATACAATAAATAAACTGCGTTTGTTTGTCTTGATAGTCATTGAAACGATTTTATAAGCAATTTGATTTTAATGCAAAAATGCAATGCATTCTTTCACTAACTGATGCATTAATAGTTCCTAGATTTTTAAAAAATATTGAATGCGATTTCAGAAAAAATAGAACGTGCACCTCTTAGTAAAAACGCATTTCCGGACTTTCATTTGCATTGTCGTCCTGGAATGTATTGTTTTTACTACTAGATACACAATACACTATTGTGTTATGAAAGAATAAAAATTCACGAGAATCAAGAGTATGCCCGTTTAATACTGGAAAGAATGTTTCTAGGTTCGTCAAATCTGCCACCGTGGAAAATAGCTATTTATGTATTAAGAACAAAAACTGACACCTTACCGTTTAAGACAAATTTACTCACGCGACGGGTAGCGGAGCGCGGGCAATCTGTCGAAAACGGCAAGGAACTTTTCACGCGAATTGCACCCAAGATTTTTCTATGTTCATGTTATTTTACGAAATAGTTATATTTCAAAAAATCATGAAAAAGGAATTACTACTATAAATCCATGCTCAACGTGCCCGGCTACAGGAGGCTACGGGTTACTGCTGTACGGGCCCTAAACGACGGGGAGGATACACTTTTATTAAATATTGCCGTCACCAGGTAGGCAGGTTAATGAAATCGATCTCTTTAATTTTCGATGCCTGACCAAAAACACCACTTCGGTCACACCGGAAGGTAGGTACCTGTACACTGAACCCTCGTATTCACTTCGCACGCTATGACTAGTACAACGCCGACACGCTGTGCGCACTACGATATCACACAAGCTCATTCAGCATGCTTTGATATTTAACCCCGACTAAAAATAAAAAATTTTGTTGTAGTATTGGTTTGGTACGAAGCGAATGGTTCAGCATTGGTGATCGGGTGAACAATCTATAATCCCTTGTCCGTAACACAGGCTGACGGTTTAATCTCAGTTGGCACAGTCGCGTAATAATTGTCGTGTGCTGCACATACAGATGCTAGTATACATACGATTAAAAATTATTGTGCAATTGTGTTTACGAACTCGTGCAAATCCTACATACCAATAGATATCTACAATGCTTACCAATAGACATAAATCTGGAGCACAAAAAACAATGAACAAACCACAAAAGGAAAAGATAATCGATAACCTGAAAAACAAAAATTTCTTTCGTATTTCTTGAAAAGAAACAGAGAACTGCAGTTACTGCAGAAGTTGTACCTTATTGAACGAGCGAGCGCTGGTGTGTATAATGTCACACTAAAGTAACCAAAAATGTATCAGGAGAAGATAGAACAAAATTTAGATAAACCCTTACCAGAGACGATACTTTAATACTTAACGTCATTGAAGTACACCAGGGATTTCTAAATGTAAAAATATTGCATGGGTAGGATTTGATAACACTCGGCTAATTGTAAATGGAAAAACTCTCGCTAAAATCAATGCCACTAACTCTGAAGGTTAGTTCAGCGTTCTTGTATGTGAATGGGTCTATGACCGTTTTTGTTTTGGTACAGCAGCAAAAACAAAATTGTCGTTATGTTCAAATACACGGAGTGTTAAAGTCCTCCGGGAAAATGCTATAACATTTTTGTTAACATTTACCGAATTAATAGTTTTCTAATAAATCCTTTCGCACAATCAAGATTGTTGAATATAATGCAAAACCAACACCTGTAGTTGTTTATAATAGTCATTAGGTTTAAGTACAATTACTTTAATTTGCCATTAGGTTTTCTGTCTTGGAACTGGTTGGACGCGTACTTGCACTGATTTCTATTCCGAGCTAGCCTACACATTTCCCTCAAATTACCACAGCCTAGATATAGCTCGTTTTTTTTCTATTGTTTTCTAGATATATAATCTATTTAGCAGATAGTCACTGGTACGTGAAGGGGGTTAAGCAACCTGTGGTTACCAAGATCCCCCAACAATTAGATTTTTGCCGAATTAATAGTTTTCCAGTAAATTCTGTCGCACAATTACCATTAGGTGAGAATCTTGCAAAACCATTACCTGTAGTTGCTTATAATAATCATCAGGTTTAAGTACAATTATTTTTTTCGTCATTAGGTTTTCCGTCTTGAAACTGGTTGGACGCGAACTTCGATTGATTTCCCTGAAATTCCTACAGCCTATATCTTTGACTGTAAGCAATAGTCTAACTAAGGTCTACCTCTACCTCACTTGTTAGCTATCTTTGCTTATAATATATTCCGCATTATTCCCTCATGCCTTAATATGTGACCTATCATTCTATCTCTCCTATTTTTAATGTTTTCCATGTATTTCGTCCTTCCTCTAACATTTCTAGAACCTTTTTCTCCTTAATTTTGTCTGTCCATGATATCTTCATCATACGTATGTAGCATCACATTTCAAAGGTTTCTACTCTTTCCTGTCCGGTTCTTCTGGTGTCCAAGTTTCACAGCCGTACAGTGATACGCTCTACACATACGCTTTAAGCAATTTTTTTCTCGTTTCTAGTTTATTGTCTTGGAACGTAGTTGCTTTTCTTGTTAATTGTAGCACGAATATGCGCTAAGCTTTGTTTTATACCTTTTGCTTCTTTCCTATCTTGCGTTATTCGGCTTCCTACGTAGCACAAATTCGTAACCTCTTGTAAGTTCTCGTTACCTATTTGTATTCTAGTTTTTGATTTATTTTCCCCTCTTTTAGATACTAGTACTTTAGTTTTTTTTTTGTTAATTTTAATACCGTATCTCTCTGTTAGAACTGTTTTCATTTTATTAAAAGCAGCTTCTAACTCTTCCTTGATAGATGCTAATACCGCTATATCATCTGCAAATATAAGCATATCAATCTTTTGTCCCTGCATAATAATTCTTCATTTGACAGTATTCACTATCTCTTCGATGTACAAGTTAAAAACTAACGGGAATAGGTCACACGCTTGTCTCACGCCTTTCCTAATATTTACTTCTTTACGTTGCTGCTCTAATTCCATTACAGCTGTTTGTTCCTTGTATAAACTATGCACTGTCCATTTATCCCTAAAACTCATTCCAATCTTTTTGAGTATTTTGAATACATTGTCAAATGCTCTTTCCAGATCTACAAACCCTGTATAGACGCTTTCGTCTTTTTCTATAATCTTCTGCATTATCACCCTTAGCGTTAAAAAGCGTCTCCTGTATCTTCTAAACCCAAATTGATCTTCTCTTAGTATTTCTTTAACCATGCTTTTTTATCCGTCTTTGTACAATTCTAGCTAATACTTTCGACACGTTCGAAAATTTTCACATCTATCTGCGCCTCTCTTTTTTGGTATAGCGACTATGATGTTTCGTTTGAAATCTTTCAGTATATCCAATGTCTCCTACATATAGCTTACAAGTTGTAGAGAGGTACTGTTACTGCTTGTCCAGCAACTTTTGGAGTTTCTGCTTGCATCTTGTCTATACCCTGCCTTACCATTTTTGAGATCTTTTAATGCTAATTCAAACTCGTCTTTAAGTTAAGATGTACCGAGTGATTCTTTTCAAGGTTTGATTCCTGTTCTAGTGCTGCTAGTTCTTTTCCTGCATATATATTCTCTAAATACTGTTGCCATCTAACCACTTTCTCTACATTTTCCATAATGATTTCTCCTTCCGCGCTCCTTATATTTTTGATATACGGTTTTATATCCCTATAGTTCATTCTAATTAGTTTGTATGCTTCGTTTGTCTTTTCTATTCCCATCTTGGTTTGTACCTCTTTGCACTTTTTAACAATCCATAGTTCTTTAGCTTTTTTCATTTGCGAAAAATTTCCCATTTAATGGTTTTGTATCTTCGGTTTCCTGTTTCGTCTGATTTATTTTTGTATTTTCGTCTTTCTTCTATTAAATTCGTTGTTATCAATGGTTTCTTATTTTGTTTTTGCGTATACCCCAAAATATCTCTGGCAGCCATATCTAAGCTGGCTTTAATGTTATTCCATTCTGTTTCTGCTTCCTTAGTATCAGAAATTTTCCGGATATCTTTCAGCAATTAATTTGACTTTCATTCAAATCTATCTTTTAGTTTCTTAAAATCAAATTGTCGTTTTCCGTTTCCTCTTTTCAAATTTTTAAATTTAAGAAAAAAATTCATAATTACAATAATAGTAGAGTAGCTTCTGCAGACTTCTACTTGATTCCTAAATAGTTGCCTAATAAAAAAGTGATCCACTTCTAACTTCATATATCTTCTGGCATTTTCCACACGTATCGTCTTCTAGCATGATGTTTGTGATGGTTAAGTCGTTCTTGTGGCAAAATTCTACCAGCCTATTTCCATTGTTAATTCTCGTGCCGAAACCAAATAAACCTACTATCGCTTCTTTCCTACCCTCGCCTACCACTGCATTAAAATCTCCCGTAATTATTAAATTTTCATGTCCTTTCACGTATCTTATAGTATGTCTTCTATATCTTTGTAGATGGCTTCTACCTCTTCCTCACTGTATCCAGAGGTGGGCATGTATACATGTATTATTACTGTATTTACCGGTTTAGATTCTAATCTATCCATGAGTACTCCTTCGTTCTTTTGTAAGTAGTTTTCTACACGTCGTCCTATCTTTTTTCGCATAACTATCCCCACACCCGAATATCCTTCTTCTAATCTTGTATGAATTACTCGGAAGTCTCCTTTCCAAAAATCCCACGCCTCTGGCCAGCGGACTTCAATGATTCCTACCATGTCTAGTGCAAACGTATCCATTTCGAGTTTCAGATTCTCTAGCTTACTTACCTGTTTCATACTTCTGATATTCCACGCTCCAACTCGCAGAATGTTCACGGATCTTTTTCTATACTTTCGGAGTAGTCACCTCCCTGCCATTCTAAGTACCGAAAAAGCTACTGCCCTCTTTCGGCCACCTGTCTTAGTCTGGTTTCTCACTAAAGACCCCACTAATTTGGTGAAACCTATAGTTCGGCTCTTTAGGTCATTGAAACGCGCAAGCCATTCTACCTGTTCTAGTATTTTAGAACTTCGTCAAAGTGCAGGTCCGTTCAGAATGAAAATATATTTATATCAGAACAATATTTTTAGTTTTGAGTACTTGTTGAAAATCTGGTATTCGTGCTGGAAAAAGGTATTACTAAAAACAAGGTGAAAATGTGACCCACTTACTATGTGGAAAAGGGATTAATCTGTACACATCTTACTTTTAAAAACTATTTTATACTGTGCTATTACCCCCCCACGTATTTTTTGAAATATTCTACTTATATAATGAAATTCAGAGCGTGAAAATAAACGGATGTAGGCTCTTTTACTAGTCGAACAGGTGACGTAATAGTTATACATGACATCACAGGGCCACTGTGCCCAATATTTTTAAATACGATTTTATGGCAAGTGGTATCAAGTTTGAAAGGTAATGAAAATACCTATTCGATCATACATTTTCTTTATATAGGTTGATTTTAATGGATAAATTAAATAAATACTAAAATTAAGGATTGGCATTTAATTAATTATAAAGATTCTAAAGTCCGTCTTGGTAACTTGTCAAGAAGGTTGACGTTTTCTTAATCCTATCGCTTTTTTACTTTGCTAAGTTTTGCAAAAGTGTTTTATATCTTGAATATTTAGTTTAATTATTCTTTAGGGAGACGTAGTGTCTACTGTAGGCGACAATGTAGTAGCTGTCTTATTAATTGGTGAATGTATAAACAATTTCCATGCAGCGAAACTTTTTTTTTAATGAGAGGTACGTCGTTCGGCCTATATCAACAACTTAATTGAAGAAGCTACTTCAGAATTTTGAAGCAACAGGTAGTGTTCAAGATGCTAAATGATCTAGTCGAATGATGACGAAAAAAATTGACATAATTGCAGAAATGGTAGTAAACCCTACTTATTCTACAGCCAAAGTTATGTCTAGCTGTAAAACCAGTCAAAGGATAGCAATATGGTGTTGACTAAAAACAAATTTCATTCATACAAATTAAAAATTATGTACCAACTTGTAGATGATTATCCCCACCATAGACTAGAATTATGTGTAAATATGTCATTTCAAATTAACCAACACCAAAACTACATAAAATCAATTTGTTTTAGTCGCGAGTATACTTTCTTCCTCAATGGAAATGTTAACGCCGAAAAAATAAGGTACTGGAGTTAGACAAATGCTAACATCTTCTGTGAACAACATACTCAATTTCCAGAAAAAGTAAATGCTTGTACAGGTGGTATGGGAAACCACGTAGTTGGGCCTTTTTTCAGTGTTAACTTAACCGATGAAGTGTATTTGGAGAGGTTACAAAACGCGATTAAACCGTTAATTCTTGAAATTCTGGAAGATAACGCAGATGAGTTCTGCAACTTGGAAGTAACGTTCCAACAAGATGGTGCTCCTGCGCACCATTATGGTGCAGTAAGACGTAATCTGGATGAGGAGCATCGTGGCAGATAGATTGGACGACGTGGTGCAACTGAATGACAAACTCGGTCACCGTTAGATTTTTTTCTGTGGGTACCTAAAATTTAAAGTCTACGTTATAACACCTGATACTATTGAAATTTTGAAACAACGAACTATTGAAGAGTGTAAGGCAATTTTCTTTGACACATTTGAACGAGTGCGACAAGTGTTAAACAATGGGCTGCGTTACTGTCAGGAATTGGGTAGATCACATTATGAACATTTACTATAAGAATTGGTTCTTGCATCTTTATTAATTAACTGCAATAGGTATAATATTTTAGTATTTATTTAATTTTTTCATTAAAATCAGCCTCAAACCGAACACACTTAGTATCACTGAAAAGGTATTTTTAATATTTTTCAAACGAGATATCACTTGCCATAAAGTCTCATTTAAAATTATTACTTGCAGTGGTCCTGTGACGTCATCTATGAATATAACGTCACCTGTTACAATTAGTTAAAAAGCATATGACGATTTATTTTTATTCAATGTAGTACCTTCGGGTGGAGCACTGGAAAATCACATGTAAGGCTTATTTTTATCCTCCGAATTTCATTAGTATAAGTATAGCCGTTCAAAAGGTACGGGTTGGGGGACTTTTTACTGGCAATGGTATACTGTTACACTATTTTTTTTAGTGTCTTTACTTTATAGGCGGCAAAGCCTCAATAAATTATGAGGGTTCCTGTTTGAGGTTTAAGCCCAGAGTATAGAGGATGGAAAATGACCTTGAGTATAATAGGACCCCCTAAAGAGATCTTCCAGCCAGCTAAGCTTCTTCAACTTAGGGCAGAGCTATGAACTAAGATCGTAGGATGGTATACGATATCAAAAGAATTTTTAATGGACGCCACCGTATCTTAATAATAGCTATAATGAGAAACAATCCGAAAATAAGATACGGAAATCTTCGAAAAGAAAAATTATCCTTAACGAGCAAAACATAGAAATATAATACTTACTTGTGACTCTGCAAACTAGAATTGGAACGACGATCTCGTACTATCTGAAAATTCAATCACTTCTTGACATTTTAGAAATAGCTCTACATTAGAGCCTAGTCACTTTATCCAAAAAATATAAATTCCAAAAACATTAACTAGTTAAGATTATACCTTAAAAAAGTTTTTAAACACAATACCAATAATCTATCCTACTTCACTACATAAAATTTATAAATATGGTCGCTTGCTTTTATAGAAAAATTATTGTTGACCTTAATGAAAGAAAGCTTTAAAACAACTTATTACACTTTCTATCGATTTGCAAAAAAAAATATATACATCTTTATACAATTTTTTACGCACTGAAGCTTTTTAGATATCTGCTGTTAATAATGTCTACAAGTGGTCTCTTATTATTTATTTGAATTTTGCAAGTGTAAATTTATTATAGTTCTTTAGGAGAATTAAAGGGTTTTTGTTAATATTCTACAACTTGTGTATAATACCTAAATAGGATCCTGTTTTGGCTTACATATAACTGGTTAAATACATAGACTTTTCTTATACTCTAGAACTACATTTTTAATTAATTGGATTTCTTGAATCAAAGGTCAAAAATACTTATGGTTTGAACTAATCTGTACTTTAATAGTACTGTCAAAAAAAAATTAGATTTTATGATGTGACAAACAAATATTAACGTGACACGTGCTTAGTTACGAGTACTTTTTAGTGTAACCTTGTAAATTCAAATAAAGTTATCTTATAAAAATTTCATTGTGTTTATAAGAACATTTATGCAATATCCAACTATTAAATTCTGAACAAAAAAAATTACGTGTACCAATTTAAATCACTATATAAAATTTACAAAAATTATTATTACATTTATTACATACAAGCAAAACCACTGTATATGTTGGTCTAGTGAATTCAATCGTAGTCGTAGTTGGTTAGGGGATGAATTTAATAAAGGTCGTCCAAAATCGGCTATTGTGCCAGAAAACATCGATGCTGTGCGCGAATTGATAATGCAAGATCGTCATGTGACTTACCGTAAGATTCAGGCATCCCTAGGCATTAGTATGACAAGACACACTCGATATTATATGAATATTTAGCTGCGAAAAAGCTATGTGCGCGTTGAGTACCACATAATTTCACAATCGCTCAAAAAAGACTCGTGTCGATTGGTGCAAAGAAATGCTCAAAAATACGATTGCGGTGCATCAAACGCTGTGTATAACATCTACACAGGTGACGAATCTTGGAATTATCCGAATGAACCCGAAAGTAAACAGCAGTCGACTGTATGGGTCTTCCAAGATGAACGAAACCAACAAAAGTTGTCCACGCTCGAAGCACTACGAAGAAAACGGTTGCCTGTTTTTTTGAAATAAATGGACATGTCACGACCGTTGCATTAGAAGATCGTAGAACAGTTAATTCTGCTTGGTACACAACCATCTGTTTGCCACAAGTTTTCTGAGAAATAGGAAAAATAAACCGACGACGCCGAATTATTCTCCATCATGACAATGAGAGCTCTCACACATCGGCTCAAACAAGTGACTATTTGAACACTCAAAAATCGATTTCTTCCCACACGTGAAGTACAAACCGCGTGAACAACGATATTCGACACCAGAAGATGCGGTTGATGCATTCAAAACCCATGTTTCGGAGATGTCTCAATTGAAATGGAAAGAATGCTATGAAAATTGGTTTCAACGTAAACAAAAGTGTATCAATAATAGTGGAGAATATTTTGAAAAATAGTAATGAAGTTTTCAAGCCTTAAGTTTTGCTTTTGTTACTTATTCCCGATACATATCGACCACTCCTTGTAGCACTAATCTTAAAGCCGGCCTCTTAATAGGCATTACGCATTAACTTTTTAAAATTGACCTAATCAAAGATATGTAGGGATCTCGTGGCACGAAATTGCGGAATGGAGTGCTTCGAAATGTCAAGAACCGTACGTTAGTAAGTTCCAAAATATTAAAATTAAAGTTTAGGCGATAATTTTGCAATCTAAACAGTACATCTAGTAGGGTAATGCCTTTTATGTCTTAGGATAGATAAACAGCTATAGAAACAATGAAAAGTTTATACGAATGTCAGTCATTGATTTCAGTTATTTTCTTGTCAATGCATCATCAACGAATATTGCAGTTCATAAGGCAAGCTCATCCTTTCATTGTTTTTTAGTCGGACTGTCAAAGGGTGCTCTCTTATTTTGCATACGAGATTTTACTGAAACGAGGAAAGTGCCAGCAATGTATCACATATAAACTGAGCCTTCATATTGAAATAGTATAGAAAGGCACGAATTTATAGGATTGAGATAGTATAACACAGAACTGACATTTAAAATTAAAAGTGTTATTTGCGGTGCTTATTGAGTACAGTGTTTCCTTGTGGTACGAATTATACTATTAAAATTAAGGAATGTAACTTTTTGAAGAATTGTGATTCATAAGGAAAAAAGAAGGAAAAATTCCGTGAACAACAAATAAAATGCTTAGTAAGTCAGGGTCGAATGTAATTGCCGACACCATTGGGCGATTATGGGAATGCAACAGGAGCCTGTTGTCAAATGAGTACGAATTAAACACTGGAAAGACGATATATCGATTAAAGCTTGTAACGAATACAATTACCTGCTTCATTAAAGTACGCTCTTGTTCTAAATATTAATTTAACAAATATCCTCTATTAAACAGAAAATATTAAATTCCTATTGTAGCAATATATTACCAATTCGTTACTTAGAATTCCACCAATATTTAAGGACTTGAAGAAAAATTTAAGTTTTCTTTTATCTGTGCACGTGTTGATACAACATTCCAATTCTGCGCGTGCTTGAATAATAAAATTGCCTCGTGGTCAAGGTTCATCATTTAACGTCCGAATGAATCAGCTAAGCAAGTGTTGAAACGTGGGCCAGCAGGTTTTATAAAACATGACGTCCAAAAGGCAGGTGAAATGGTGTCGACGTATACCATGGCATCAATTAGTAGTTGAATCGACCTACTGTGACTGAAATACACATCATCTACGGTAGGTGAATAATTTTCAATTTTACATCCAAATCATTTTCTCGATTCTTTCAGCGCAAGTAAAAAATGTAGATACAATATTGAAACGCAAGTTTTAAGTTGGTTGCTATAGTATATCGAAACCAGTTTTAAGTCCAGTTTTGAAACGCAAATTTTATGTAGTTACAGTATCGAAACAAGTTTTATGTTATACAGTATTGAAACGCAAGCACGTAATGTATAAAGTTTTGGAGCGATACATCTTATGTATATAATCGTTATGAACACTGAAGCACAATTTTTTGTTATGCTGTATTGAAAGTCCAAAGTCTCAAATGATGCTATGTAGTATTGTGGAATTTTGCGTAAATTTTGTTTCGTTTAGAAGTCAAGCCGTAGAGCCTTACACGTGCAAGCCGCGAGCACCTGTTGCCGTAAGTACTCAAGATGGTTGACGAACTTTGATGCCTAGCAGATTGTCTGTGGTGAGTCATCTCCAAATTTAATTCAATTTTCGATTCACGGAACCATTACTGAAAATGTAATAATAATTTTTGTAAATTTTATAATGGTCATTTAAATTGGTACACGTAATTTTTGTTCAGAATTTAGTAGTTGGATATTGCATAAATGTTCTTATGAACACAAAGAATTGTCTGTAAGATAACTATATTTGAATTTACAAGGTTATACTAAAGTGTATCCGTAACTAAGCACGTGACACGTTTATATTTCTTTGTTACATTATAAAATATATAATTTTTTGGACAGTATACTTAAAGTACAGATTAGTTCAAACCATAAGTATTTTTGACCTTTGATTCCATCAATTAAATTAATTAAAAATGTAGTTCTACAATTTAAGGAAAGTCCACGTATTTAATCAATTAAATGTAAACCCAAACAGGTTCCTATTTAGGTATCGAATACACATATTAGATTAATAACAAAAACACTATATTTCCTCTAGAGAACTATAATAAATTTATAACAATAAAATTCATACAAATAATCAGAGACTACTCCTAGACATTATTAAAAGTAAATATCTCAAAAATTTCAGTACGTATAAAATTGTACAAGTGATGTATATATTTTTTTGTAAATTAATAGAAAGTGTAATAAGTTGTTTTAAAGTTTTCTTTTATTGGAATTCAACAATAATTTTTCTATAGAAGCAAGCAACCATATCTATAAAATTTTTGTAGTGAAGAAGGATAGATTATTGGTATTGTGTTTGAAAATTTTTTGAGGTATAATCTTAACTAGGTAATCTAGTTGGAATTTATTTTTTTGTGATAAATTGACTAGGCTCTAATGTTGCCCTAGCTCTAAAATACTATGAAGTGATTAAATTTTCAGATAGTACGAGATTGTCGTTCCAATTCTAATTTGCAGTCATAAGTAAGTATTATGTTTCTATGTTTTGCTCGTTAAGGATATATTTTTTCTATTCGAAGATTCCCGTATCTGATCTTCGGATTGTTTCTCTTTATAGCTATTATTAAGATACGGTGGCGTCCATTAAAAATTCTTTTATTATCGTATACCATCCCATGACCCTGGTTCATAGCTCTGCCCTAAGTTGAAGAAGCTTACCTGGCTGAAAGATCTCTTTAGAAGGCCCTTTTATACTCAGAGCCACTTTCCATCCTCTTTACCCTGGGTTTAAACCTTAGACAGGAAACCTTCATAATTTATAGAGGCTCTGCCGCCTATAGGGTAGAGTAAATACACTATAATATATATATATATATATATATATATATATATATATATAGAAAAATAGTGTAACAAGCTGTGAGTGGTCTAAGTAGTATAACAAAAGATGTATGCACAAATGTAGAACAGATAGGTGATCAGATTTAAACGAATTTAAAAGGAATGAAAGTTTTGCTAATAAAAAGGAAAATTGTAGTAACAAGACCGATACGGTTTTACTTGTTAAGCAAAATGCAAATGATGTAATACTGAGTGCAGGAGGTGGCAACGGCAGAGCTGAGCAGAAAAAATGTGACTTCATGTATATTAACTAATTTAATGAATTGGGGAGGACGATTTTAGCGTTTAGGCCGATACAGTCAAAGCACCCAAAATACCTTTTTAAATGAACTGCAATAAATAATGGTCGAAGCAAGTGTCCTTGGTGAAAAACTAGTAATTGTAGCAATTAAAACACTTATGAATTCTGCAGTAGATTGTGTTTGCATAAAAGGGAGGGAGTTATTCATCAATTCTCAAAATTTCAAAACATTTTTTTGAATAAGCATTGGAGGTCCTGATAAACATGGTGACGTTTTTGTAATGTGAAATTTGGGGAGTGCAGGCCAGGGTTTAAAGCTGGTTATTTCATTAGGGTTGTAAATAATGGATATATCTAGAACAAAAGTTTTCAAAAGTATGAGATAATAACGCTGGTAGCTTCACATTTTAACTTTGAAACAAATAGAGGCATTTTGAATGGAGGCTATCAGTTTTTGATAAAGTACAGAAGCATCTTCTCAATTTGAATGAAACGTGTAGTCGAAGGAGATTTCGTGACGATCGAAACAGCCAAAATAATGTTAGACGTTTGGGTAGCAAGGATAATGTATAGGGGACGCGTATGGTAAGAATAAGACTTGGAGGTAAAATCGACTACAGAACGATAGGAAAAAACGAAATGAAGGATGGAATGCCGATGTGGAGGACCCGGTATGGTATAAAAAGGGTTAATAAATTGAATCTACTTACGAAGACGTATTCGAGAAGCAGGTAAAAGGAGATGGCTAATGAGTCGCTAGTGGTAGGTATGTTCTTTGAATAAAATGAGGACAGTCTATTAGATGAGAACAAAGAAATCCGTAGACAGGTGACAATCCTTATGCCGATAGTACATGGATGGGTGAAAATATCCCTAAAACTATATTAGTCTTTTGTTATCGTGCATGTTTAACCCTCAACTGGTAAGGTCCTATTTTAGAACATTATAGATAATATACGTCTCATAAACGTATATACGTATAATGATCATAAAGGTGTCAATTTTGTCCATATTACGAGTATCGTGGTGAAATAATATGTCCATAAAAAATGTGTATTACAGGAATCTGTAAAATACAAAATTAAATACAACATGTACAATTTATAAATATTTTTCGCACAACTACACATTTTTTGAGCATTCTATACAATTCGGTGTTTTGAAATCGTACACACCTGTACCACGTTTGCCGTTTTTTTTTTGTAATAAGATCAAAAACAACACTCTTACTACAGGTTTTCGTTTCTTGCAAAATTTCTACCCCAACATTTTTCTGTCCAATAGCTTTTATATCTTGTATTAGGTTAGAAATATCCAATCGTAATTGAACATGGCCACGAACTAAGCTAATAGCAATATCATAAATAAAATTATACCTTTTCATCTCTGCGGCGTCAATAATAACTGTGTAGTAATTTTGCATTTGAACCACTTACAAGTGTAATGTTATAAAAAATAACTAATGCCCATCTTCGAGTTTGGCGAATAACTAGCTATAATCTGACCCAGAGTGTCAACTCCAGATTTAGTTGCATTATATAAACTGATAATTTCCGGCATATTATTTTATATATAGGTATGTTTGCTGTGATGCATAGACAAACTTAGGATTACTGCTCTGCTTCGCTTGGGGTACATAAGATACAAGGGTATATCTATTTGTTAATCCATAAAGGCTGAAATTTACCTCACGTTTACTATTGGGCAAAAATGCGGCGGAAAATTTTCTTTTAATCTTTTTCAGTGTACCAAAATGTGTAAGTTTTTCCAAAGCTCATTAGTCGTATCACTGATTGAGTTGGAATACTCGCTTTTTTTAGTTCATTGGTTAGCGTTGCTCTATCACCACCTTTTCCCGTGTAAATATATGCATTGAAGAGGTACTAGTTTTGAGTGTCCGGTAGGCACATAATTTTAAGACCGTGTTTTGCCGGCTTATTTGGCATGTATACTCTAAACAAACATCGTCATCTAAATGAAATTAGCATTTTATCTACACATCCGTAATTTCCCATTGGATAGGCCTTTTGAATATTGCTAATCAATTTTCCAAATATGGATACAATTGCGGCAGCAAGGTCTTCTGATTTTCTTTGCTGACGAGTATTTACGTCATCAAATCTTAGTGCCCACAGTAATACCTGACATCTTTTTAGCGACATTACTCTTCTAAACAATTGACGTCCAAATGGTCGTGAAGAAAATAGGAGACCAAATTTTCTCTTCCGTTGCTTAAGCCTTACTATAACATATAATTTAATAAACGTCACCATGACATAACTCACAATTAGGTAGCGGTCTGGCATGTTGGCAGCGATTCGTTGCTTAAGCCTTACCATAACATATAATTTAACACTTTTCCTTTTTAAAGCAGATAGCCAGGTTATATTTCATTTTCTTATAAATGGTAATCATGTAAACATGTTAGAGTTCTTTAACAACCATCGGGTTGCTAATATCTATGTAGAGCCAGGTAGATAGAAAAAAGATAGAAAGATATAGGAAGACCTAGACCAAGCTATATTAGTCAAATTATTAGAAATTTAGGTTGTGAAGGGTATGTAGAGCTTTTTAGATTAGCACAGAATAGAAAGGAAGTTAGAGCTGCGTCAAACCGACCTTAAATAAGGTCGAAAACAAAATGATGATGAGTTTCTCCTCGTGATTTGTAAATAGATCACATCAGCATTAGACTAACCAAGGACTTTATTTGTAAAAGATCGGTGTTCCTTAACTGCTAGCTATGATTATCTTGCTTGACTTTGGATCGCATAGAATTCATTTTTGCATTGGTATATAATACAATTTCTAGCAACATATCCTCACCAAAGAGAAGTTTCCATTAATTTTGCGGCATGGGGTTATCAGGCATCGTCGTGGATCAATGTAGTAAGCGTAAGACTACGGATCTCAAATTCCTGGGTTCGAATACCGACACGACCGACTGCTTGAAAAATGGCAGGTGAGCATTTTTCACAAAAATTATGCCTTCGTTCGGATGAGAGGTTAAATGGATGTCCCGTGTGTGAGTGTTGTCACGCACGTTAAAGATCTTTACCTTGCCTGGAACGGCAAGGGTTCGGCAAAATTATAAATGTCCAGGCAACAGAAAACTCGCCTCCTAGCCAATGTTGTACCTTCGGGTGAGTATTGGAAATGTAAATGCACGGCATGGTATTATCTCCCAGATAACTAGAATGATGTTTGAGCCATGGCACTTTGATACGTACAATGTTATGTTTGGCAATTTTTTATTTTCGATTGGTTCCGTTGATTTCCATGAAAAACATTTCTTCTTTTCGTAGTAAAAGTCGGGCACATTAGCATTATCACCTTCGTTTATTGTAGTTTTGATAGTTTCCCAATCATCTTTATGTTCTTTGAATGTTTGTTTCGGTAGTTACAACATTTGGCACCTCTACTGCATTACTTTGGCATTATGTGTAATATAGTCGTTTTTGTTGGCAGGTGACAATAGGTCTGGTCCTGTAAGCGTGTTGCTCGTTGGGTGCGATTAGTCGGGCTTAGACTGTCGAAGGACTTGGCCGCGCTAAGTGGAACGTATCGTTTGAGATTAACAAGGTTGGTTACTGTCGGCGTTATAGTAATCATTAGTTCCGCCGGTTTGTTAGAAATAATTTAAATTAGCTCTTAATTTAAGTGTTTGTAGTAACCAGGTGTTTTAAAACTGCAGAACCTCGTTTTTTTAATACGTTTTTCTCACTAATGTAATGCATTTCATTTTTGTTTATGAGCAGATTTTTCACATAGTACGGATACGAAAGAAATTGTTACGCATTGCGAAAAACGGCACCTTTTGATAAATTCAGTGTACTAAAGCATTCAACTTGAAGTAAGTTATCTGCACAAGATTGATGTTTCTTTTGGGCAAGGTTATTTTGTATTCAATGATGGTACAAAGGCAAAGTAAATGCACTTACCTCTACTAGACATTGCCTCTTTCTTGTATTTTTATCTATTTTATAAATGAAGGCCTTTATATTGTATTTCAAATTATTGTTTTACATTCTTCATATTGGTATAAAATAAACTTCAAATACAACAGAGATTACTAACGATTAAGTAATTCTTTCCTTGATTACGCTCTGAACTTGTGTCGAAAGCAAAGCATCCGTTTGCAATAAACTATAGGAGATTGTTTGGCGTCCTGTAACTAATTCTCAATAAATCTGTGTGCAAGGATTATCAAATTTACATTCGCGGACTGTATGCTGCAAAGACATTATTTGCAGATTAAGTGTGAATTATGGCGTTTAGCGTGGGTTTAATAAGTGTCGCTATTTATGGTACGAACACAGCTGGATGTGGTTTTGTTGCTTGTGTATAGAGAGCTTAGTTAGTGGTCAGCAGCAGGGTGTAAACATCAAAAAATAATTAAGAAAAACGAGTAGTCGGTACTGATGAAGGACGACATTAACGCCATAGCCAAACAGTTTATTGGTATAATTGAATTTTCCTATTTTGTGCACCTACTGTCTGTATTATACGGGGAGTTTAGGGAGGAAAAGAAAATATTTTATGGACATGTCCGAAGCCAAGATTAGTAAAATAGGCTCATATGTTCAAATCCGATAAACGACACATGGGATGCGTTACTAGATTGCATTCTCAATGCTACGGCGTTCATTAGAGCGAATCATCGTTCAATAGAACTTTCTACTGGTTCAATTTATAGACGCGCAAATAACGGTAACGTTTTCGAAAATTTGTTATGAATTATAATTAATCAAAGTATCTCTGAAACAACTGAAAATCGGACTTGAATGAGCTTGTTTTGGCTTTCTAGACATGTTAAAATACTTCCATTTACTCTCGAAACACCCTTCATGTCAGCTTGAGTAAAATTCAAATCGTCTACAATAAATTTGAACTAATTTTAATTAATATGTTTTACAAACTGGATGTTAAAATCTTTTGTCTACACACGATAATTATATGAAAGCGCTCTAACGATTCCTTAACCAGTAATGGTAAAATTTCTAAGGGTAAAAAACGCACGGGTCAGACAGAAGCGGAAAGAACAATAAAGTAAGGACCCGCACGAATCACGATTATAAGATAAAGGAATTTAGAAAGACCGAGCTAACTACAAACGCGAAGAGTGGGGAGGTTAGCATAGACAAGAAAGGACAACGCCATCGAGTTTTTATTTACAATGAAAAAAATATATAAATTTCTATTAAAACAAGCAAAAGAGTAAATAAAAAGTTACTATTTAAAATAAGCAATTATACTCTATTTACAAATTTTAAAATTGATCCACAAAGTGCGCATTTCGCAGTGTAACACGTAAAAGCTAATCAGTAAAAGAAAGTAATGCTTATACTTTCGTATAAGCAAGTGTGTTAAGTAAAAAATGTATTAAATGCCAAACAAATTAGTAGTATAATTTTAATTATCAAACGCTTAATTTGGTCATGTATTTTATACATAAACAAATAGATTGGAAGAGTTGCGTATCAGTCCGCAGGTCCCCGGCCTAAATATGAAATTACTAAATATTCATGCAATTTATATGTCATGTGAATCATTAAAATACGCAGGAAATATTGGCACTAGCAAGGTGATCGAACTTACTACCACCACAAGTCCGTTTTGGTGTAATAGTTTGTACTAGAAGTCTTATACAGTGCAGTTTGCGGTAGGTATTTAGACTGCATGCTGAAATAGGTAAAAGTTTCAATAAGTTTCGTTACTAATTGTCAGTAGTAGTATTCTTTTTTGCTCTATGTTTATATTATATTTAAAAAGCATGTCGCCTTATTCTAAAACATAAATATGCACAGCTGTTGTAAAAAAGACTTTTAAAGATGTGGATTGTAAATTATTGGAGGAACTTACTATGTAAATCGATATTATTTTGTACCGATATTGGTTGTAAACGCTTTGCAATATTATACTTATGCAAAATCCTAAATATTAAATTTCATACACGTGCTATTATTATAATAGTTTTAAAGAAAGTACTACGTACAATGACGTAGCCAGACGAAACGTAAGTACCAGACTAGCTATCAAACGCGGAGAGTGGGGAGATTCATCTAAATACCACGATTAACTATTAACATCTAAAAATAAATAAAAACATAAGAAAATTTTTTGATTCGCATGGACAAATTAGAGTATTAAATTTTAGTGATATTGTAAAGGAAAAATTTGATAGTGGATCCACAAAGTGCGCATTTTGCGGCTAACTTGTAATAAAATTCATTGAATCAAAAAAAAGATTAATGTGCCGATTTTCTCAATAGCAAGTTTTAAATGTAGATATTTTCAACATTACGGGTGTTAAATTTAAGCATTAAATGTAAATTTATTCCATAGCAACTATGTTAAAATTAAAAATAGCAAATGTCGATTTTCTCAATAGTACAGGTGTTAAATTTAAGCCTTAAATACAGGCCACGTTGTAGTAAGAACTAACGAAGTATAACCAGAAGCACCTGCGCAGTCAGCTGTTCAACAAGTATGATGAAATGGTTTAACACCATCAACCGTTGATAAATAAAAATTCTTGACGTGTATAAAAGAAAACAGGACACATACCTCAATGCGTCAGGATACTTATCTGGCCAACTGTGGGGGTTGAGTCAATACAGCGACGTAAAGGCCATCGTAATTATAGTAGTGTTCCACTAAAAGAAAAAACAGCTGTTCCACGGTAATGAAAAGTGGGGCTTACTCAAAGAAAGGACTCCTTCGGCCTCCAGCTAAAGAAAGCTAAAAAAAATCGGATTAGAATGAGTAAGCGCGTGAAAACTAACCTATACACGCAAGCCATCTCTATCTTGTTGAACAAAAAAAAGCGTGCATTGTTTTCAAAGTACGGTGACGAATCATACAACAAACATCTCGATGCACAAGCCGCAGGGTCAAGTTCAAAAATGAGTTCAAATAACACGAATTTAAAATGTAAACATTCACGTTATCAAACGATTGAAACTAGAAAATACAGTTTTATCGGAATAGTTCAATACACCATTTAGACGAAGGTTTAGAATGAAACAACATAGAAAGTAATTATATGTTTTTGGAATGTTTAACAAATCAACTGATACCTCCAACAAGGTCTTGACTAATTAAATATAGCATAAAGTTTCGTTTTTAAAGCACAATACGTTTGAGTTGCGGAATTATTTTAAAGCGTATTCATTGTAGAAAATAAAATATATCGGATTTAAACCATTTAACCATCCAACAAATTTTCGTTTATAGCTTGAACAGATTTGACTAGAAATGTTATGATTGCGCGTACTATTGCAACAAGATAAAAATACAGTATGGGGTTTTGAATAGAAACAGAAGCTAGGTGAATGAAAAACGAATTACCACAAAAAAACGCATTTGAATCTATCGTCGAAAATAAACGTAACAAATCCCCACCAGCAAAATTTAACGGTCGGGGTAAAAAAACAAAAGTAATGGTAGTGGGCAAAACAAAAAAACAACGAGAAAAACCCCAAAGAGAAAAAGAAACCAAAAACCTAAACAAAAAAAAATTCGCTTAAGAAAAAAATTAAAAAAATTCGTTTACGGAAACAAAAAACTAAAAAAAAAGAAAAAGAAACACCCCAAAATCAAAAAAAAGAAGAACCCTCGTCCGGCTTGAAGGACCAATAATAGAAAAGGAAAGAGAAGAAAAGGACGGAAGAAGGGAAGCAAGCAACGAGGACTAAGATGGAATGGCCTCAGCACTGCGGAGTCGTCAACGCACGGATGTTTCACAAGAGAGAAACAGAAAAGGTTATCAACCTCAAAAGAAGAAACGGAACGAGGAAAAAAACCAACAGTGCCGGCCAACACAGGACCCAAAAGTCAAGCCTCAAGTAAACAAAGGGCCAACAAGGAAGCACGAGAGGAAGAGAGGAGGAATGCTGGTAAAAGGAAACGGTGTACTGCAAACTGTGGTAGCCAAAACCAAAGAACCGAAAAAAACTAACTAGTCCTACAGTCGACCAAGTCGTGGTTTCCGAGCAACGAAAGACGGATATAAACCATTTAACCATCAAACAAATTTTCGTTTTTAGCATGAATAGAATTGACTAGAAATGTTTTGATTGCGTGTACTATTGTAACAAGGTAAAAATACAGTATGGGGTTTTGAATAAAAACAAAAGCTAGGTGAATCAAAAACAAATTACCACAAAAAGGACGCATCTGAATCCATCGTCGAAAATAAACGTAACAAAATATGTGATAATTTAGAGGTCTTTTATTTTTTCAACATATCTCACTCAGCTTTTTTATCGGTAAAGTGCTCTTCGTTTACAATTTCATGTTTATCCAAACACAAATTTTATATTTATATTAACCTGTGGTAACGCCGGCAACAAATTCCTTTTAGTTTGAAAAATTACAGTCCACTGTGTCTTAACCGAGCGCTAATATTTTGGTTACCTTCGGGCACGGATTGTTAGTAGCGGGAATTTAGCACTCTACTAAATACCGGGTATATAAGGGTTATTTTGCTCGTTCATGCCACAGTTCATTTACAAGAATCGTTCACTATAGATAACATAAACAGGTGTATGTTAAACAGACCTTCCGCGCTCTGTTGTCGCATATGCTTTTCTATTTCAAATTCGCTTATCTATCCTTGCAATAGTGAGTACATTTGAAATAGCGTAAAGAATACAAATCTTTCGTTCTAAATTTACATATTTGTTATACATCTGCAATTTGTTATTAATCACCGAATTATTAATATTACAATGAGTAAAGCGGGTAATAGATTAAAATCACTTCAATCTAAAAAGGAAACCTATTTCCAAAGAATTCAAATTCTTTACGATAAAAGTAAAACCATTCAAGATTCGGTAATTTTAAAAGAATTTAAGATAAGACACGCAACCCTAGATGACACAAAACGTAAATTAGATGAAATCATAGATGAAATCAATACGATAGGGTTTGAAACGGATCCAGAATTTAAACCGAACTACAATGAATTAAACGCTATCGATGAACTTTATTGTTACATTCAGGATGTTGCTACCGGTCCAATCACTTCGAAAGTTACCGATCAATCTTCTCAAAATCAAACTATGCAGGCAGCTGAAGCTACTGTTCGTCTCCCAAAAATTGATCTAATTGATTTTAATGGCGATTTTCTAAAATGGCCTCTTTTCTACGAAACATTTAAAAGCCTTATCCATAATAATTCTAATTTGGACAATACTTGCAAAATGCATTATTTATTAGGAAAATTACGGGGTAGCGCTCTGGCATTAAGCTCTGGTATGTTACCGACGGCTGAAAATTACTCTATACTATGGGCCGCTTTAATTGAAAAATACGAAGATAAACGCGCTTTAACTAACACTTATCTTTCTTAGGTTTTCGACTTTAAAGCGCTTCAAACGGAAGGTATTATCAGTCTAAATTCATTCATAGAAAAGGTCGACTCTGCAATCAATGCTCTTCGTAAATTAAACATTACAAACTTGTCTGATTTTATTCTTACTTCTATTGCTTTATCAAAGCTAGACAATCATACAAGACGAATTTTTGAACAATCTTTGAATGGAGGTTCGATTCCTACTTACGATGAGCTAGCCACGTTCGTAAAAGAACAAGTTAACAAAGCAAATTAATGGCCACACAAACAAGACGAAGGTCTTACATGCCTTCGCCACAAAAGAAGTAAATAATCACGACAATTTGAAATGTGCTTATTGTAAAGGCGAACATCATCGATTAGCTAGGTGTTACAAATTTCTTAATCTTTCTCCGCAAAACCGAATTTCTTTTGTTAAAGATCAAAAATTGTGTATTAACTGTCTCAGTTCTAAGCACGCTTTGTCGTTATGCCCTTCCACGTATTCATGTAGGTTGTGCAGTAACCGTCATCATTCAGTGTTACATGTTCCTAGTCCGATTGTTGACACAAATAATCAAGCGTTATCTAATCCTATAAATACAAATGAAGCAATTAATGTGAGTCTTTGTTCAACGTCGACTAAGGAAGGTTCAGATAAAAATTACACGATTCTGTTAGTGACTGCGATCGTTAACGTTGAATCAACAATGGGTACTCACCTGCGGTTGAGATTCCTAATTGATAGTGCTAGTCAATGTAACTTCATTACATCTAAATGCTGTCAATTGCTTCGATTACCTGTAAATAAAACTTACACGTCTATTTCAGGGATCGGTGCGTCTTTCAAACCTGTTCGCGGTCAAACGCAAATAGCATTTACATCTCAACATGATGCAGATGTTAAATACAAAATGCAGCGTTCGTGTTAGACAAAATCACGGATCGTTTGCCATCTTGTGCTGTCGACCCAGCAGTTTGTAAACATTTCAGCAATCTACGTTTAGCCAATGAAACTTTCTTTCGTCCTGGAGAAATTCACGAAATTATAGGTGCTGAACTTGTACCACATATTTTGGAATCATTCAAGTATTCAAGTCCCGATTTACCCGTTGGCATAAATTCCACTTTAGGATTTATAATTATGGGTCAAACTCCAATTCAAAATGTCACGACCAATTTACAGGTTTATTGTTGTGTTGAAGGGTCCGAGGTCATAGAACCTTTGCTACAGAAATTTTGGGAGCTTGAAGAAGTAGGTGAAGTCGTTACTCGTAGTTCCGATGATATTAAATGTAAAGAATTGTTCTCTACTTCAACAAAACGAGATGATACTGGTCGATACATTGTTGCTTTACCTTTTACAGAATATCCGCCAAACTTAGTAAATTCCTTTTCTACAGCTTTGCGCAGATTTTATTCTCTAGAAAAAAGATTTTCTTTATCGGCGTCATACAGAGTAGCCTATAGTGCGGCGATGAAAGATTATATTGAGCAAGGTCATATAAACCTTATTCAAAATTGTACTCCTCATTTGAAAGGATACTTTATTCCTCATCACGGGGTGTTTAAGGAAGAATCGGTTTCTACCCCTTTACGCATCGTTTTTGATGCATCGTCTAAAGATGCATTTAATAAATCTTTAAATGACTGCCTTTATGCCGGTCCAAAATTGCAAACCGATTTATTTTGCATATTAATTAATTTTCGATTAATGGAATTTGCCTTTATTTCTGACGTTGGTCAGATGTTTTGCCAAATAAAAATATGTTCCGAACATCAATCTTATCAACGTTTGCTTTGGCGATTCAGCATTGATGAACCATTACAAACGTATCAACTCACAAGAGTTACTTTTGGTGTCAAATCATCTCCATATTTAGCTCTACGTACTGTACTTCAGCTAGCATTAGATGAAGCAAAAAATTTTCCGCTTGCATCCGCAGTTGTACAAAGAGATATGTATGTAGATGACGTAATTTCTTCGGTGGAATCTTTAGATAATGCCAAAGTCCTTTATCATGAACTGCTCGGGCTTTTCACGGCCGGAGGTTTTCAGTTAGTTAAATGGGCCACAAATTCTTCGCATTTAACAAACGAAATATCTGAAAATATTCGAATGGACAATGTTGTAGATTTCGAAAGCAATATTTTAAAGGTATTGGGTCTTCAGTGGCATCCAAAGGTTGATAATTTAACATTTGCGGTTAAAGGTCCAAATGTAATCTGTACAAAGAGTAAAAATTCTTTCCACTGAAGCTAGAATGTGGGATCCATTAGGGCTCTTATCTCCCGTGACAATTTTTGCCAAACTACTAATCAAAGAATTATGGATATTAAATTTGTCTTGGGATGAAGAAACCCCTCCATATATTAAAGGTTTGTGGAATACCTTTAAGCAAGAAATAATTCAACTTTCCGACTCTAAAATATCCCGACACATCGGATATTCATCAGTAACGTCATTACAACTTGAGGGATTTTGCGATGCTTCTGAAAAGGCATACAGTGCCGTCGTATACGCCCGAATAGTGTCTCTGGATGGCGAAGTAAAAATTATTTTACTATGCGGTAAAGCTAAATTGGCTACAATAAAAACTGTCACTATTTCTCGTTTGGAGTTATGTGCTGCTTTATTGCTTGCAAGACTATTAAATTGCATCATTCGCACATATTCCTCACGATGCACTATCAAACAAGTTTTTGCGTTTTCTGATTCCATGGTGGTTCTTAACTGGATTCATAAATCGCCCCATTGTTGGAAAACTTTTGTAGCCAATCGAGTGGCAAAAATTCAAAATTTATTACCAGTAAATACTCCCTGTATTTTTGTTGTGGTTTGTTTAGCATTCTTCTTAATCTTCGTTGGGAATGAAACCACTCATAGTTTTTAAAATCTATTTTATTTACGTTTCGATCCATGACCTAGGATCGTTGTCAAAATAATAAAAACTTCAAGTTTGACGTTTATGACATAAATTGAAGGTTACTTTGATTTATTGATGTTTGAAATATTTGGTTTGAGTACACTAAGCAAAAATTTTTAAAGTTTAAAATTTTTGCTTAGTGTACTCAAACCAAATATTTCAAACATCAATAAATCAAAGTAACCTTCAATTTATGTCATAAACTTTAAAAATTTTTGCTTAGTGTACTCAAACCAAATATTTCAAACATCAATAAATCAAAGTAACCTTCAATTTATGTCATAAACGTCAAACTTGAAGTTTTTATTATTTTGACAACGATCCTAGGTCATGGATCGAAACGTAAATAAAATAGATTTTAAAAACTATGAGTGGTTTCATTCCCAACGAAGATTAAGAAGAATTTATTACCAGTAACTCGCTGGTTTCATGTTGGTGGCATTTCAAATCCTGCCGATTGTGCGTCTCACGGTATATCTCCAAATCAATTTCTTAACGCCGAGTTGTGGTTGCAGGGGCCATCGTGGCTTCTTTCTCAAGAAAGCGATTGGCCTATTAAAATCATTGACACGGAAAAAATTATTTTGGCTGACAATGAACTTGAACAGAAATTGGTTTCACTTCCTGTGACACAATCAGAAATTCATCCCTTATACGCCCTGATTGATAGATGCAGTTCTTACTCTAAATTGTTAAGCATAACTGTTTATGTTTTGAGATTTGTTAAACGTTTGCCTAAAAGGAACCGCATTTCTGCGGAAGATCTTGTTGCGGCGAAAAATATTCTAATTTTAGCAGTGCAAGGTAAACATTTTTTCTCCGAAAAGACTTTTCTGGAAAGAGGACAACTTTGTTCGAAACCCTTTCGACATTTGAATCCTTTTCTTTCAAATAACTTAATTAGAGTTGGAGGTCGTCTGTCAAATGCAAATATTTCATATGATCAGCAGCATCCAGTTCTTTTACCTAAAAAAGATCGTTTTACCGATTTATTAATTGATCATTTTCATGTAAAAAATTTACACACAGGGCCACATATTCTGCTTTCTCTATTACGTCAGCATTTTTGGATTATAGCGGCTAGAAATTTGGTTCGGACTCGGGTTCAAAATTGTAATCATCGCTTTAGAAGAAAACCTCGACCTTCTTTTCCTCTTATGGCTGACTTACCGTCTCCTAGAGTTAATCAGACCAAAGCATTTATGCATACTGGCACTGATTTTGCCGGACCTTTTAATATAACTCTTAGTAGACACCGGGGAGTTAAATCTCAAAAGGCCTATATATGCATATTTGTTTGTTTAACAACTCGTGCCGTGCATCTAGAATTAGCGTCAAGTTTGTCAACCGACATATTCCTTGCCGCATTTAAGCGTTTTCTTGCTAGAAGGGAACCATGTGCGGTTATGTATTCCGACCGCGGGACATATTTCGTGGGCGCTAAAAATTATTTAGATTCCCTTCAAGAATTTTTCCGAAATTCAAATTGTCTAAATGCCATTGGCCATGAACTTAGTTAAAGGCGCATTGATTGGAAATTCAATCCGCCTTGGGCTCCTCATTTTGGAGGAATATGGGAGGCGAATATCAACAGCGTGAAAGGTCATTTAATGAAAGTTGTGGGAGAGCAAATACTTTCTTATGAAGAATTTTCAACGGTTTTAACACAAATCGAAGCGTTGTTAAGCGTCCGTTATGCTGGCTTAGTTCAGACCCTTCGGAACCTCTCGCATTATCGCCTGTTCATTTTTTAACTTTCACCCCGTTGCAGTTCTTGCGCGCTGCCGATGAAACCGGAAAGGCGCTTACGCTTGTAAATTGCAAGCAACTTTTAGATCAAATTGTTCAATCCTATTGGAAGCGAAGGTCTAGGGAATACTTGTGTGAACTACAATCCCGACAGAAGTGGAATACACCTTCCTGTCCTGTTGAGCCAGGTTTAGTCGTGATAGTGGTGAGCGATAATTGCCCGCCTTTGCAGTGGCCAACAGGGGTAATTGAACAAACTCACCCCGGAAAAGACGGCATTATTAGGGTTGTCACAGTACGTACAAAAGATGGGGTTCATACCCGTCCAGTAGCAAAGCTGTGTTCACTCCCCACGCAGTAAACATTTTTTTTACATGCGCTGTTTATAGTTTTCTTTTCTTTTCTTTTTTTTTCATTTAATATGAATTTTTCATTTTGTTAAAATCTTATTTTAAGGCCGGAGGATATGGTAACGCCAGCAACAAATTCCTTTTAGTTTAAAAAATTACAGTCCACTGTGTCTTAACCGAGCGCTAATACCTGATAAATAAAAACATCAAAAAGGGTATATCTTAGTAAAAGTAAACCAACTTGTTGCTAGAATGTTGCTGATTTATTTACAATTATATCCTATTTTTATACAATTAGTTCTGAAGTTTGTACCAATGCCGACTTAAATATCACATTGTGGGCTACACAATTACTTTATAAAAGATCCTTTAGTAAATACTTCGGTCGAGTGCTGACGTCGAACCGACTCAAAACTGATTCACAAAATAGGTATAAAAGTGGGTCGTTTGAAGGGGGTGTCGACGTTGCAATCCAACTTTAAGTTGTTGCAGCGTTAGAATGCAGAATGGGCAGACTTACTTGCACAAACTGAACTTAGGAAGGTCACAGTTTAAACACGCTTAATCGGATTTAAAATGAACAGATAATGCAAGCTATTGGTTGTTACAGTTATACACTCTAATAGAATTTCTGCTTTGATGCACTTAGTGGCACTTTTCATACCGAAGGCAGTGTGAAGCCCTAATCCTGGTTGATGTTAATGCAATTTTTACAGATTTCTACGGCTTATTCGACTTTTCTATTGTAGAAAACGGGTATTTTGGCTATCAATTTTGTATGGCCGACATTGATTGTGTGACTTGTTTTGTGTTGGCGTTCCGCCACTGCTCAATGATTGCACCAAATATCCCTGAAACACAATTCACCTTAATTTATTCGGGTATCAACACCAAGTATGCTATACAAGCTAATGTTTTAAACTGGTTGGAGGTGTTGGGGTGATGGGGTTTATGCGGCTTTAGTGGGAAGCTGATAATGGTTTTGGTGCTGTGTTCGTAGGATTTTATTAATGCGGACAGCTTTCTCTATATACATATAGAAGAACCGTTGAATATGCTGTTTTAAAATTACACTAGGCCTTGACCTTTTGGGATGGAAATATATGTCATTGTATTGCTATCTTGTTATCTATCCTGCAGTAGCCGAATGAATTAGGCAGTTTTTAGATTATTTAGCTTTTGGTTTTGCGGTACAGTAGATAGGTTGTGAAATTTTAATGGTATTTTGAACAGAATGGTTAATTACCATCGATCACCATCGTCGACAATTAACCTTGCAGTTCACGATGTAATTAAGATTTCACAAATAGAACATTTCAAATTCGACCCTATGAACAGTGGTTACCCAACAATGGATGTCTAATAGGCAACTCCCCGACATCTTTACCTGAACCCGAACTTTCAACATAAGTGCATTTTTTATGGCCAATTTACTAGTCCTTCCGCGTGTACATAGAGCAACTGGTCAATCAAACTCAAACAAAATAGGTAACCGCTCGACCAACCATCCAGGCAAGTAGAAACGGGTTTGATACGATTTGTGGTTCCACCGATAGCATGCAAGTACTAGAATCCGCGATAGCTACAGTGGTGCCAGGTGAATTATCTCCGATGGAAAGTAGTTAATAAGTTATTTCAAATAAATACATTAAAACACGCGTAATTAAAGTACCATAATATTTTGTAACATTATACGCATATTTAATGAGAAACATAAATATTCACAATAAGCAGAATTCCTTAACTATACGTAAATGATTGGAAGTGTATCACAACCACACAATTATAAACAACATGTAAGGTCATACAGAAATATCTAGAACAATGAACAGAAAATGCACACACAGAAGAACTATGAAACTTAATAAATGCAATAGCATTCAAGTTCAACATTAATTATGTAGGTCAAAACAGGTAGCACAATAAAATATAATATACACGCTTTGAATACGAGAGAATAGGAAGTTGTCAAGTATAATCCGATAAATCCTAATTTTGATATAAACTAATTACAGGGGTGTATTACAGTAACATAAACAAGAGAATATAATATTATATACTACGACCCTAGGTACAAAGAATTCAAAAGAAATTCAGGCCAGACAAAAGCTTACTAACAAACGGTGCATTCATTGTATAATTGATATAGGATATTGCAAAATAGCAAGCAAGAACGATAGAAACTGTAGGCAAGTAACAATGCCACAACAACCTTTGGGAGTAACGGGGCCACAGATAAACTCTACCACGCATACTACTATGATGTTAGGGATGATAGCCAGTACGATTGAAGCGTTTTCAGAAAATTTAAATGTAGTAGTTTGAAAAAATTGAACTACGCTCAAATTTAGACAGATGGGACGAAATTACGACCTTAAACTTAATTAAATACAGATTACAAGGTGAAGCATATAATTTTTTTAAATCAGATCCACAACTTGGAAGCAATACTATAACATTTAAAGATTTTAAGGCTAAATTTATCAAACGATTCGCGCCCACAAAAATACCAGGCGAAGCTTTATGAAAATTATCGAAATGTTTTCGGAGGCACGATGAATCAATTTCTGCGCATGTAACACGTTCAAAAATTCCAGGTCAAGAGATACTACAGGAAGATAGAACATTAGGAAACGAACAGCAACAGGCTGGTCTAAAATTAAAATTGGAACAGTTAGTTTTAAATTAATTTAAGACGGGAATTCGAAAAGAATTAATGAAGAATCTCGGAGCTATATTTTTACGGACAGAATAACTGACAATTGACAAAGCGGAAGAATTAGCACTACAACAACTAAGTGACGCAATGCTTAATAGTAGTATTACACCTCTAATGGCAGTAGACTGCGAGTTTAAATGCACTATTTGCGGCTTGCAAAACCACACAAACGAATATTGTAAACTTAAAGACCGAAACCAGGATAAATTTAATAATAACCAAGGCCATAAATTTGATAAACAGCAAAACACTGCGACCTACCGAAGTAATTATAAAAATTATATTTCAAATAATACTAAACAAAATTACGGAAATCAACGACCACCATATAATAAATATTTTAATAACAGGGACACGAAAACTTATCAATATAAACCGAACTGGCGAACTGATAATCTTTTTTATAAACCTAATACGAGTTACAATAACCAAGCGAGTTATAACGGGACAAGCACATATCTTCCAGACATTAAGGGACGATGGGAATTGCCCAGACGGATTACAACAGTTAAAACAATAGAAAAAAATCCTTTAAACGAGGACAGTCCTTCGCCAGCAACCCGAACCGAGGGACTAGAATAATCGAAAAACAACAAATTCATCAAAAACCAGCCCTAGTTGTACCACACCTTAATCAACTTAATACAGCAGAAACACCCTGCATTATTTATCTGCATGTCAACGGAATACGTAAGAAATTTTTGATAGATACCGGCTCCCCATTATCGCTAATGAAAGAGGAATGCGCACACTTAGGAAAAATATCCAGATGCGAACCCATAACTTTAGCAGGAATAACCGGGCACCAAGTACAAACAGACGAAATGACGTATGTATCACTAGGAACAAACCCACTTCAGGGAAAGTGTAAATTTAATTTTATTATTTGTGACAAGAGCTTACGTATCAAGGTAGACGGAATCTTAGAGCGAGATTTTCTACACACAATGTAAAGATTAATCTTTCGAAAAACATTTTAGTATTGTGGAATGAAGAAATCAAAATATTTTGTCAAAATGAAGAAGGAGTTGATGAAAACGATTATAATACGGGTTACTGTAGGAATAAAAATACGGTAGGATATAATGAAGGAAAAAACCCTTCAGACAATAATTTAAATTATAATAAATTAGCGTATGGATCATTGATCCAAAATAGTTGTAACAAGAAGTTCTATGAAGTACAAAATAAAGTCCCAAGTACGGAAGAATTAATAGCAAGGGAAGAAGGCATCAAACCTTCCGACCGTAATTTAAGTTTTATTAGATTTCTTTCTAGAAATCCAACCAGAAGCAATTATAGCGAAACGTACAACGAAGTACGGTTTGAAAACCCAATGGAGAAAAATTTAAATAATATGTGTTATTTTCCAGAAGAGACACTTCGGGAAAATTTTAGCGAAATGTATAATAAAAACTTCACTAGGGAGAATCAATACGGGACTTACGTAGCGAAACGTACAGTGAAATACCCAAAAATATCCCAAACAGGAAAAAATTTTTAGAAAACGAGTAAGCTAATAAAACCCCCAATATAAAAATACAAGATAATAAATCTAATAATCTCAGATAAATAAATCAAAAAAGAGAAAAAAGGTTTCTAGAAAAGAAAAATATAGCGACAGACCAACCAAAATACCCCCTAAACGCGGAACCCGAAACATCAAACGTAAAATTAAAAGAAAACAGAACGAGCCCTGCTAACTGCGAGACCCATTGCAAAATATACCTAACGCATAACCTTACATGCAAAGAGCTACTAATCGAATCAAACCTAACGGGGAACAACGGAATTCTTGTCGCACGAACACTAATCAATAACGAAGATAAAAAGGCAATACGACTGATCAACCTGAGTAACGCAGACATTACGCTTGACAACAACCAAAATATAGGAATAGCAGAACCCGTAAACTCAACCACACAGAACCCACTTACAAAAATTAATTCTATACACACAATAGACATAATCACAAACCAAAACACTTTGGAAAAATTTGACTTGTCACACTTACATAGCCAAAATCGAAAAATCATATCAGATCTCATACTGCACTACAGTAACATTTTTGATGAAGGGAAAGGAATCATAACAAGCACAACAAAGGCGAAACACTAAATCATAACCGAAAACGTGGCTCCAATAGCAAAACGACCCTATAGAGTACCCGTCTCACAACGCAAAACCCTGAAAAATGAAATAGATAGATTGCTGAAAGTAATTAGACCCTCCAGCTCCTCTCCCTGGTCGGCCCCCGTTGTTCTAATCATAAAGAAAACAGCAAACGGCGAAAAAAAATACGACTCTGTATTAATTATAGAGGACTTAACTCGGCAACCAAAAAGGACGTTTTCCCAATCCCAAACTTAAATGAAACTTTAAACTATTTAGGAAACTCTACCCTTTTTAGCACCTTTGACGTCACGTCAGCCTATCACCAAATAGATGTCAAAGACGAACATAAATACCTAACAAGTTTATCAACATGTTAAACAATCGATTCTCACAGTTTAATCGTTGTCAACTATAATATTGCAGTTTTCTTCGTATTCGCCCGTGTAGCAAAAGTTATGGTTTGTAGTTAAATAATTACACATGTCCATCTTGCTAAATATGCCAGCAAAATCTTGGGTTACATCCATGTCAAAAAGATAGTAATAATCTTTTTTGAGTCCGTCTAATATATCTGGTAGTTCCTCCAATAAAGTTTTCAACTTAACTTCTGCTAGTTCCACTTTGTACGGAACACATAGGATTTTAAAATTTTTTATTAATGTTTTCGAGGTTTTCTTTCCGATAATTTCTTTTAAGCCCTAGCTCATCTTGTAAGTGCTTTCCAGAGAAAACGGAAGTTTAGCTATAACACCATGCCTAGCGGAAACAAATTGATCGAACTTTCTTTGTAGATAGCTGTTAAATGCACTACACTTTTTTTTCTTTAGGATAAACATCGTTTTGCTTGCAGATGTTTGCTCGGCGTCAGAAAAGTCGCAAATTTTAACCAACATTATATTGTCACAAAATGGTTCTGTAATTGGTGTGTGTAGTCCACCAGTCAGCATCTGTTCGCCTTCGACATAACAAATATTACCAATATCTGTTACCAGATTATTGTTGCACATATTTTCTACCAGCATTCACAATTGAAATCGCTCATTTGTTGGTTTCACTTTATTCCCTAGAAGTTGGGGAACGTTAATGACGTTGGGGACGCTCATGTTTACCATTCTAGCTTCTGACGAATACTTAATTGAATACGAAAAATTGCCCCTTATGTACCCTACAGAGTGGGGGCATATATTACCAAAGACACCCGAATATGTCGGATACCGTGATATCGCTTACATTCTCTATTTTAGGAACAGTTTTGTTATCCGAGCTAGGTCGGACTGGTCAGGGGTGCGCATCGACATATGTCCCGATATATGTCGGATGTATGTAGGATGTTAGGTTATGAGGCAACTTCACTCTATGAGGCAATTTCACTCTATGAGGCAATTTTACCCTATCAGGCAATTTCACCTTATAAAGCAATTTCATCGACAAATAATAACTTTTTTTTATAGTGGTAAAAGATTTTATATCCGCTGTGTGGGACTCTTCCTTGCCGGAGCAAGGACATACCCACTAAAAATTCACTTTGGTGTTGGACTCGAGATCCCTTGTCATAGACGTTTATAGGGATCCCGTGGCTAGCGTACCTGGACTAGATCCTTCACCGCCGTCGCGAATTGGAAAAAAACATGGCGTTACGCGCAGTTTATTCCTTTCGGACGTCTGATAGAATCGCAGCAAAGATCATTGCCGGAGCATCGCACTGGGATGTTTATGCCGTTACCATAAGGCTTCTTCATACGCGACCAGAGCTCGTATGAGCTGGTTTTCGTGATCTTCTAGAGATCCGTAAAACCTCTATGCGTTCGACTGAAGCCGTTCCTTGACGGTTTGCAGATTTGCTTCTCTATAAAGCTGGACGTTTCGAATGAACCAGGGAGCTCCGAAAACTCCCCTTAAGGCTTTGTTCTGGATCACCTGGAGTTTTCGCATGTGCGTTTCCGCTGCATTACTCCACACCGCTGATGCGTATGCAAACGTCGGTCTGGTTAAATAATAACTTCTGCGCGAACAGTCTTTTTATATGAACTACTCTTGCTCGGATATACCCCGATTGTACCCGATTTGTGTGCACGCACGAAACAACAGGTAGGGAATGTATCCTATAAACTAATGTGTCGGATATAGTTTGGATGTATGTCGAATGTATGTCATACGGACGCGAGAGGTGAGAGGACAAACACAGAAACCACTTCATTTCGCATGTTTCACTGTTTAGCAATGTGCGCGAATAAAAGTGATCTGAAAATTTTCTGCCATTCTCATTTTTTGATATGGGTATCCTTTAACTTGAATAGAACCATTTTAATCAAAAGTTGTGTTTCTGCATGTGAAAGTGTCTCTGGTAATTTATCTGGATCGTCACGTAAGAGAGTTTGTAAAATAAGTAAAGGGTATACGACGTCACTACTATCCGGATAGGCATCATGAATGGTATATAATGGAATATTAGAATATTAACCTCAGCCTCGCAAACTCTTCCTTCACTGCTCTCGCTTACTTGAAAGGCAGCAGTAATATTAAGGCTCGTAAACCGCACCGATTCTTTAGTTCCCACATATTTGAAAATCTCATCCTTCTCTTTCTTTTTCGTGTTCTATGGCCACTTTCTTCTTTTTGTATTGCGCGCCGGAGAGTCTTTTAAGCTTCATCATTTTTTTATAAGTTGGAATAGTCAATTACGTCAGTACTATAGCGTCAGCCTAACTTCAATTTCACAAGATCTTCTTAACTTATTTTACGCAATTGATATTCATACTTATAATTGTACAACACTCAATTTCAGTACAAATAATTTATATTGCCTAGACTAACAAGTAACAACTAAATTTATTTTAAATATTTATTTCTGATGTACACGCGACTTACTCTCGAAACTGACGGTTAGGATTTCTAGATGTGCGGCAATTGAAAGCTGATGTAATGTGATAAAAACAACTAAGCCACGATCTGGCGGTTCCGTTGCAGTACTTTATACCGTTTCAGCTAGGTAGTTATAATCGCACTTTGCACAACCCACATAAACTAATTAATTTTTTTTCTTTTACTTTTGTTTTACTTGCAACAATAGAAACAGCTCCACATGTAGCAGACACATACATTTATTAAAAACCATCTTTTCCACCACTCCACTTACCAAATGTTGCCACTTTTTTGATGAGCCACCTGTGTTCAATGAACGCACTTACCACTAGTGTGGCGCAGCCCTGGGCATGTTATATATTGCGATTATTATAATTTTAGAGTGACTAATTAAATACAAGCATAATAGCTGAAAAGCACAAAATTTTGTAATAATCAAAATGTTTTGAAATGTAATTGTGTAATAAAGAAATTTTTACTATTATTTTTTATTATTTTACTTTATCCTCGTGACTATCAGCTAATAAATTACACCTTTAAATTTCCTAAACCCTAATCTGATATCACAAGGTCGAGAATTTCTTATTATTAATATAAGCCCAAGGTAAAGTTGGATGGAAAATGGCTTGAGAAAAAGAAAAACTCTTAAGACATAAACGGCTAGTCGAGTGATAGCTCTGGATAGATCATGAGCTTGGGTCATGGGTTGTCAAATGACCAAAAATATAAATAATTAGCGCCACAGTATTTTTCAATACAATAACCAACAAAATTTAACTGTGCTTGTATTAGGGGAATGCGAAAACCTTATGTCAACACCACTTACATAGCCATAAAACCTGAATTTCACTCTTTTAAACACACTTACCAAAATTTCAAACACCAGCTGTCATACAGATGTCTCCGCTTGACCTGTGAACAAACAAAGGTACAACATGGACACCATTTGTGTCCTCGAAAATATTTGCCAAAAATATAATAATAGAATTTAGGTTTCTAAGGGAAATTTGTTTTCATTACACACAATTTCTGATCAGGGATGACTTGTAATTTTTACTTGAATTTTAAATAATAAAAAGTCATACAAAAAAATTAGATTCTATTTGAATAATTTTCAAGATTCTTTTTAATATAATATTTTCAATTCGTATTACTATAATATTTTCAATTAATAACTTTTATGGAACAGAAATATACTTATAAAGATTTGTATTCGATAATATGAAGATCTCTAAATGGATCTTTCTTAAAAATTTAAATGTAAGGATTTGAGTTTTCTTAATTATTCATATTACATGTTTCCTCCAAGCCATAGTAGTACTACTTTGACCTTCACAATAAAATTTAATGACCTAAGTGCTGATAAACTAGCATATATTTACCTAAAGTTACTTTTACTTATCAGTTATAACGCGAATTCCACATTTCGACTAAAAATCAAAGTTCATGACCTCATAATATTTAAACATATTTTAAATTAACGTAAGATGACATGTTAGGTCTAAATAGGACAACTGAATCTATGTTTTTTATATCTGACATAAAATGTCACTCGCAACTTTTTAAATGTAAACTTTGTGTGCATGTGCAAACATTCTGACAAACAATAGATATGTTATTTAATTCTTTCTTTCCTAAAACGCTTTTTACGTTACAAAATTTCAATATGCTATTCTCTTAAGGCAAGTTAATTAATATTCAAAGTGATTAAATTCTGGGGAACACTCACGTGTAGTAATACTGCTCTAAACGAAAAAAATTGGACTTTGACTTCAGCTGTCGGAAATTTCCATAACCATCGGTTTTCCGCAACGCACAAACAGAAACCATGTGAATACTTACAAAATTATTACTGGAATTACCAAAACTCTTCTGAATACAACCATTATTTAACGAAACCAACTTCTGCTCGATTTTACATCGTATTAAATTTAGTACTCCAACAAATTTTCTAGATCCAAGATTTGCTTATTCGATATTATTTATTTATGATGTTGAATTATATGAATCTGCATAACATGCTATTACCATATACCATATTGTATAAAATGTTATCATATCCGATATTGCACTATAGGGAAAATGTTAAAAAATTTATTTAAATAATTTTATACCAACTGTATTAATGATGAAGCAGGGCTTCCATCTCCTTAGGCCTGGAGGGATCAACTGAACCGCTCTAGGTGAAACTTATACAAAAATATTCTCACGCTAAAGCTGCTAGGTTCAACCTCCAGACACAAAGATTCAACCAATTATCTATCTTTTTTCGGACCGTGTTACAGGCCACGTGTTTAGACACGACCATCTTGACTTCACTATCCTGCAGAGCAGCTTACCCGTTCGAACGCTGATAAAGAAGTGAACAAATTGACAACTCGACGAAGCTTAGTAACGAATCTTAGACCATAAAGGTAAATGAGTCTATATGCTATTATTAATTTTATGTATTAATTTTTACTGAACGGAAATTTATAAATTAAATATTTTATATTATTGCTGTTTTATTTTATGTTAAAGAACGAAGTGTAACTAGGAAAAAAAATACGTTACAATTGAATTGGCAATGTTGCTTTTCCCTATAAAACTTGTCAATAAATGTAAGTGGATGGTCATTTGACTTTAGACATACATATTGATTCAGACAAATACAATTAAATATGCGATGGACTTCAATCCTGGTGCCGACTATAGGTGTTTTTATATATTTCCAAGTTTACAACACATGTTATTTTATAATATTTATACTATTATACAATCAGCGTTTAGTTTCACTTGTACAAGAATAACATGATATTAATAATTACATCAGAAGTACAACACTTCTATTAAGAGCACGATATATTGGTCCAATTGGTCCCTAAAAGCGCTAATGTATTAATGTTCATAATTAACTACCTTAGTAATATATTTAAATATAATATAATGAAGTTGTACTGCAACTCATGTACTGAACTCTATAATCCAAGGTTGTACAAAGTTGTATTAAAGTATTGAATTAGTAACCGTAGAGCTTGTCAAAACATAAACGTGTCAGTTGAAAATTAAAACAATTACAATGCTAAAGATAATATTCTAGTTTCATATACAACCTAGTATGTTCCCTATGACCTCAATAACGTAGGGCGAATTCATTTTCAGCAGCACGACTTGAAAGATAAGACTATACACTATAATAATTCGACAGCTTCGCCAAAACATCCATTTTAGATATTGAAAAATAAATACTGTGACATAAAATTGCATTTAGAAACAATTCAGGGATATTCTATACTTTTATGTATAGTAATAATTTTCTTATAAATCAACGGAATTCACTATGGTGGACAGAACGTGACTAGAGAATTTATTAGTCGGTATGTATGAATGCAGTTCCGTGCATTTTGTATCCGAGTACGTGCTTCAAATCCGAGATTAATTCATTCAATGAAAATAAATGCTTCTTTGGGTACAGCGTTTCAATTTTGCACCACATACAGAGGACGCTTGAATTCAGATAATGTTATTCCAAAGGATGCTTATACACATAGCACACTTGGAAATGCAGTAGCGTTATACGTTCTCCGTTAAGGTAGTGGACATATATTAAATATCCACAATATCATTAGAACAAATACTTGAAATCGAATGTTCTGGCAAGTTCTTATACAAGTTGAATTCATGAATACGTGGTTTGTATTTAATAAGTTAGTAGGTGTTGTATAGAGAATCAAGTCAAAAATAAATAGAAAGACATCAGAGAAAGGGTTCTATAACAGGGAAGCATTAGTTAGCGCGTCAATGCAATATGCGTTTGAATTGTTGCCTTAGTGGCGATTCTTGGGGTGCCCACTTAGCTTGGCGTTCTTCAGGAGCAATAGTTTTTCGAACTGTCTTAGTCTGGCGCAGCGGGTAGCAATACAACGCCTGCACACGACACTAGTGGCGACCGTGACAAAACGTTCAGAGGCAGTTCAAACCACAATTGGGAACAAGCTTTTGACGTATGTTTTCTTGTGTTTTACAATTGAATAAGGTATGACATGGATAACGGAGTTGAAACCAGAACGAAAAGTAGACATATAATTACCAAAACAGCCAAGAAGCTAAAGTCATAGAGTGTAATGATCTTGCAGTTTTGTTTCAATGTTTGAAATTGAAGTACGAAGTATTGTGAAATTCTGACATCCTCTTGTATGAATCTATGTTAGTCGAAAGTTCTAAAGAGGAACTATTAGATGAGCTAGAAAGTTGCGACATTTACATTCAAAGGTTAGTAGAATTGAATTTAGGAAGCGATGTTTTTGCCAAAGCGCGAATTAAAAGCGCTCAACAGAACATGGAAGTCTAATCAGTATTAGTAGTAAGGGTACACCTCTACCAAGACGTAAATTCAAACCACCCCGTATAAAATTTAATTGTTTTAATGATAATATAAAAGAGTTTTTGCCATTTTGGTCACAAATTAAGAAAGTTGTTGAATATCCTGACATCAATGAGAACGATAAAGTTGAATATCTTATTCGGACTACCGTTGCAGCAAGTAGGGCACGAAAACCGATCGAAAGCTTTCCTGAAATAGATGGAAATTATGTTAAAATGGTGTGGCCCATGCAAGCCAGGTTTCGCAGCGAGGACTTGCAGATCGATGTTTATGTTAGGGAGCTGTTAAAATTGGTTCTAAGCAATGCTATGGCGCGTGAAAAGCTAATGGTATGAGTACCCTATGACCAAATTGGAACGCAACTGTGGGTCTTGGACACTTTAGACATCATTACATCAAATAAGTATACGGTTATACTTTTTTCCATAGTGGAATAAAGTTGTCTGGCGGATCTTTTAACAACATGACAGCGCTCGGCATTTGGTGCTGGTTCGCTTAAAGTTGTGTCAAGTTAAGCTTTCCACACAAGTTCAACGCTTAAAACCTTCTGGATTTCTTGCGCGCTGAATCCGAAGACAATCAGTGAACATTTTTAGGTAATGAAGGCTTTGGATTGTATAACAATGTTGATAGTTAATTGGTAAAGTCGTCGCATGAGCTTTATGGAAAGAAAACTTAAGAAAGCAAAATAGCAACGGCGATGGAATTATTGAATACTGCTGGTGATAGTATATTCTGTAAAGGAACTCATTCAGGTATTAAGTGTTCAATGGCTCGTAATACGTCGCTAGACAAAGAGATCATTTCGCGCGATATAAGGTCATGTTTTTGTTGCTTAAAAGTAGGTCTTACCTCTATGAAATGTAGAAACCGGTAGAAATGCAACCTGTGTAGTCAGTCAAAGGTTCCTTTAATGTATCCTGTTTCGACTACTACTATGTCTTGTATCGATGTTAAGAAAACTGTTGAAGTAACCTGTACTGATCAGGTTCTTACAAACCATACTGATACCCCTAAAAGTTTGCAAACCGTGTTAGTTGCGCTAATAATAATAACAGGTACAAAAATTGTAAAGGCCTTATTTAATAGCTGGCATCAGAAAACGTACTTTTGAAAACCACGGCGTTAGTATCCTGCTTAAAGGCGAAACGAAATGAGAGGGTAATGCATGGTCTCTTCAGAGGTAGCAAGTCCATAGTAGAACATCTGTGCTACGACCTGACTGACGTGCATCTTAATTATGGCGGTACTTTAGAAGTGTTACGCATGCCTTTCATTTGTAATGAAGTTTGTTTGATCTTTTATGGTCCATGGATACACGAACTGCAAAAGATAAAGGTTAAAATTTCTGATGTAAATAAACAGAATCCGATCGTGCTTCTACTGGGTGCTGAACTTGCAACCACCTTGTATACTTGTAACCAGCATCGGTTATAATGTAGGTTATTGGCGATGGAAACGTATCCAAGTTGGATAATAACTCGGTCGAGCCAAGAGCACAAGACTAACCAATCAACCTCAGCTGTTTTGTCTATGCTTATTCTTAGTTCAATCTCAAACTTCTGGCATGTAAAAGGTATTGGGTATTGAATATCATGTTGAGAAAATACGCTACGAGGAAATGGCAATAGCGATTAAAAATTTTTTATGTAGACTGTCGCCATTGATGCTGCATGCTCGTATCAGGTAAGACTGCCGTGGATGTATGACCATCCTCCGTGGCTGACTAAAAATATTATCGCTAAAAAGAGACTGGATGTTATTCTTAGAAAGGAATAAATGGTTTCTTTGCACGATATGTCAGAGTTTTCAAAAAATGAAAATCTTTAAAAACGAAACTAGTGGAGATCACTTCATACAACATCCGTCGGTGATGAAGGAGGGTTTACAACTGCGGTGAGACGGGTTTTTGACGCATCTGCGCAAGATAATGGTATGCCCTCATTGAATCAAGATTTCGAAGAGGGAATAACCTTGATTGAACTTATTTATGTCATGTTGGTGCGATTATGAGAACAAATCCTATAAGTTGAGCTTGATAAAAGAAGTATTTCGTGCATATCGATGTGCCTGAAGGTGATTGTAATTTCTTAAACTTTTTGTGGAAAAATAAATTCATCATCATTTTGTTTTCGACCTTGCTTAAGGTCGGTTTGACGCAGCTCTAACTTCTTTTCTATTCTGTGCTAATCTAAAAGCTCTACATACCCTTCACAACCTAAATTTCTAATAATTTGACTAATATAGTTTGGTCTAGGTCTTCCTATATCCTTCTATCTTTTCCTATCCAGCTGGCTCTACATAGATATTGGCAACCTGATGGTTGTTAAAGAACTCTAACATGTTTACATGATTACCATTTATAGGAAATGAAATATAACCTGGTTATCCGCTTCAAAAGGAAAAGTGTTAAATTATATGTTATGGTAAGGCTTACAACGAATCGCTGTCAACATGCCAGACCGCTACCTAATTGTGAGTTATGTTATGGTGACGTTTATTAAATTATATGTTATGGTAAGGCTTAAGCAACAAATCGCTACCAACATGCCAGACCGCTACCTAATTGTGAGTTATGTCATGGTGACGTTTATTAAATTATATGTTATGGTAAGGCTTAAGCAACGAAACGCTACCAACATGCCAGACCGCTACCTAATTTGGTGTATGTCATGATGGTTTTAAAATGTATGTAGCTTGAAATATTACGGGCCTTAATCGAGGCCAGACCGTATAACCAAGGAAAGGTAACCTGGGGCTATTCTATATCAACATAATCGAGTTAAATTTGGCGTTTACAGTAGCCCTCTTCTGCTTGGCGCTACTATTGAATATTCTTTTCAAAATGTCAAAAATTCATTTCTTCCAATAACAGAATATTCACACAAATCTGTTTAAAATTGTCTAGGAGGTTTTATGTTGACAAATATGTGGTCAGTGTAAGAGACGTTCGTAGTTTAAACAAATTTATTCACGATTTTGTTTTGGTTATCGCAGAAAGAAAATTTAAATTACGAGAGTGGGAGTTTTTCAAAACTGCAGGAACTGATGACCGCAGTTTATCTGTTTTGGAGTTTGAGTGGTATCCGGAACGGGACATAAATGAAAATCTTGAGATGCATGATGTGGATCACCTGGGGGAATCAAAATGGTGGCTGCTGTAGGTAACACAAACGGTATTTGATCCCATTGGTTTTACGCCACCAACCTCATTGGTTCCCAAACAGTTACTGCAGAAGTAGTGGCTAGAAAAATTTTTGTGGGATACACCTATTGATAATGAGGTAGCTGTATTGTTTAAAAAGCGGCTTGAGAAACTACCGTTCTTATATGGAATAAGAATTCCTCGTTGGATTTCGATTGATAGTGGACGCACCCAAGAGATAACCCTTCATACATTTTCCGATGCTTTCAAAAGCGCTTATGTGGCCATTATTTTCTGCAGAGTAGTAACTGAAGAGATTGTGAAGGAACATTTACTGGCTGCTAAGTTCAGGATTGCGATCCTAAAAAATGTGACGATTCTTCGTTTGAAATTATTACGGGCCTTAATCGAGGTTAGACTGTATAACCAAGGGAAAGGTAACCTGGACAACTAATTTGAAAGTTCTGTCATGGATTAAATGCAATGACGAATAGAACACGCTTGCCTGGAATCAACTAACCGAAATACAAAAACTAACACTATTTGATTGCTGGCGCTATGTACCCTGAACTTACAACTAACCGGATATATTGTCTTGTAGCTGTACTCATAAACACCTGTCGGAATCACAACCTTCAGAAGGTCAGTAGGTATGGGGTCACTTGAGTCTGGGAAAATTTTGAAGACCGTGGAAAAATTCCTTTGAAGGGCGTGGTCCTTTGATGTTTGCCGCTTCCGGGTGGGCCATACTCCCAAACTTTTTGGGGGTCCTAGTAATTTTTGGGGGTTAAGGGTGGGCCATACTCCCAAATTTTTTGGGGGTCCTAGTAATTTTTGGGGGTTAAGGGTGGGCCACACTCCCAAAATTTTTGGGGGTCCTAGTAATTTTTGGAGGTTAGGGTGGGCCATACTGCAAATTTTTGGGGTCCTAGTAATTTTTGGGGGTTAGGGGTGGGCAATACTCCCAAAATTTTTGGGGGTCCTAGTAATTTTTGGAGGTTAGGGTGGGCCATACTCCCAAATTTTGGGGTGGGGTATACCCCAAATCTTTTTTGGAGGCTGGGCCATACACCAAATTCTTTGGGGTCCTAGTAATATTTGGGGGTTAGGCTGGGCCATACTCGCAAATTTTTTGGGGGTCCTAGTAATTTTCCTCCGCTGACGTCACAGCTACACACAGCTCTTGCAGAAAAAAGGTTGACTGGAGCGCGATTCGAACTCGGACCGCCTGCATGCAAAGCAAGTACTCTAACCACTAGGCCACAGAGTTGATCGATACAAATACATTCACTCTCTTAGTAATGCAGTACGAACGCATAAACAATTTAATTTATTTTTAATATTAGCATAAAAAGTGTGTCTAGTTCTAATTTAAATATATAAAAACCTTTTGGCTGAAATTGCATGACTAACAATGCGATTGTACTTATTCTGGGTACGGCCATTTTAATTACATTCGTATATTGACGTATTTAACAACAATTGAAAAGCTATTAGAATATACGTGTTTGGTAAGATTTACATTCCATTTTAAACTTTTCAGTATAATTAAATAAATATAGGGCTTGTAATTATTTAATAATTTTTCTACATTAGGTTAAATTTTGATATTGCAATAAATAAACATTATACTACTACGTATAAATGAGTTGCATCAACAACAAATAAGAGTCAACGTCCTTCCTTGGATAACTGACGAGGTTTTCAGTTTACTTCAGTGTACTATAACATAGATAGCTAGTTAGTACCTATCGATAATTAATTTCTTGTTAATTAATTTACGATATAACACAACAAAATTCCGAAAATGGTAATAAAATTAAATAATAATAGTCGATGTCCACTGTGTTAGCGAGTACATTGCCCCACTTACCTGTCCGACCTTAACCTACATTTCGTATAATCATACGTTTGCAAATTCAAACGCTTTATAGTAAGGCTTAAGCAACGAAACGCTACCAACATGCCAGACCGCTACCTAATTGTGAGTTATGTCATGATGATGTTTATTAAATTATCTGTTATGGTAAGGCTTAAGCAACGAAACGCTACCAACATGCCAGACCGATACCTAATTGTGAGTTATGTCATGATGACGTTTATTAAATTATCTGTTATGATAAGGCTTAAGCAACGAAACGCTACCAACAGGCCAGACCGCTACCTAATTGTGAGTTATGTCAAGGTGACGTTTATTAAATTATATGTTATGGTAAGGCTTAAGCAACAAATCGCTACCAACATGCCAGACCGCTACCTAATTGTGAGCTATATCATGGTGACGTTTATTAAATTATATGTTATGGTAAGGCTTAAGCAACGAAACGCTACCAACATGCCAGACCTCTAACTAATTGTGAGTTATGTCCTGGTGACATTTTGTTAACTGATTATTTTTTTTTGTTTTGTTTTCGAACTTACTTAAAGTCGGTTTGACGCAGCTCTAAATTCTTTTCTATTCTGAGCTAGTCTAAAAAGGTCTACATACCCTTCACAACCTAAATCTCTAATTATTTGACTAATATAGCTTTGTCTAGGCCTTCCTACTCTATTTTATTTGGTAGTCTATAATCTAAGACTTTACTAAATAGTCCCTCATGTCTTAAGTGGTGCCCTATCATTCTATCTCTCCTGACCTTCAATTGTTTCCACATACAGGGTTCCTCACCTATCCTTCTATAAACTTCCTCGTTTGTTACTCTATCTGTCCAGCTAATCTTTAACATTCTCCTATAGCACCAAGTTTCAAAAGCTTCTATCCTTTTCTTATCTACTTCTTTAATTGTCCAAGTCTCACTACCGTATAGTAGAACGCTCCATACGTACGACTTTAAAAAACTTTTTCTATTATCTAAACTAATACTATTAGCTATTAGTAAGTTTTTCTTTTTTAAAAACATTTTTCTAGCTTGAGCTATTCTAGCTACTATATCCCTTCTGCTACGTCCATCCTTTGTAATTATACTACCTAAATAGCAAAATTCATCTACCTCCTCTAACTCGGTATTACCTATTTTTAATTTTGGTTTATAACTAGGCTGTAACTCACTTGTCATTATCTTTGTCTTTACCGAGTTAATTCTCATACTATAGTTACTCCGTAGTATCTCATCTAAAATATTTAAAACTCTCCTAACTCTTTTCTAGACTCTGCTATAATGGCTATATCATCTGCAAAACGTAACATGTCTATTTTCTGTCCCTGTACACTAATACCTATCTCTTTTCTCTCTAGCTAAGTTTAAAGCTTCCTCAATATAAACATTAAAAATCAAGGAGACAGTATACAACCCTGTCTAACACCATTTCTAATCTTAGCTTCTTTTTCTATTTCATCAAATCTAATTACTACACTTTGGTTTTTATATAGACTGTAAATAATTTTTCTATCCCTATGAGAGATTCCTATTTTTTGCAAAACCCTGAACATAACAAATAAATTAGGCGAGGATATTTTATATCAACATAATCGAGTTATATTTGGCGTTTGCAGAAGCCCTCTTCTGCTTGGCGCTACTATTGAATATCCTTTTTTGAAATGTTAAAAAAATTCCTTCCTTCCAGTAGCCGATTATTCACAAAATCTATTTGAAAAGTTGTCCAAGAGTTTTTATGTCGACAAATATGTGGCTAGTGTGCGAGACTTTTGTAGCTTAAACAAATTTATTCGCGATTTTATTTTGGTTATGGCAGAAGGAAAATTTAAATTACTAAGATGGGAGTTTTTCAGAACTGCAGGAACTGATGACCGTTCATTTACATTTCCAATGCTCCACCCGAAGGTACTACATTGGCCAGTAGGCGAGTTTTTTGTTGCCTGGAAATTTAGAATTTTGCCGAACCCTTGCCGTTCCAGGCAAGGTAGGGATCTTTAACGTGCGTGACAACACTCACAACCGGGACCTCCATTTAACCTCTCATCCGAACGAGGGCGTAATTTTTTGTGAAAAATGCTCACCTGCCATTTTTCAAGCAGTCGGCCGTGTCGGGATTTGAACCCGGGACCTTGGGATCCGTAGTCTTACGCTTACTACATTGATCCACGGCGACGCCAGGAACTGATGACCGCAGTTTATCTGTTTTTGGGGTTTGAGTGGTATCCGGAACGGGGCATGTTAGCCATAAGTAAAAATCTTGTGCTGCATGATGTGGATCACGTGGTGGAATCAAAACCGTGATTGCTGTCGGTAACACAAACGGTATTTAATCTCATTGGTTTTACTCCACCAACCTTATTAGTTTCCAAACAGTTACTGCAGAAGTAGTGGCTAGAAAAAGTTTTGTGGGATGCACCTATTGGTAATGAGGTAGCTGTATTGACATTGACATTTTGTGATGCTCTCAAAAGTGCTTATATGGCCAATATTTTTCTGCTGAGTAGTAACTGAAGGAATTATGAAGGAGCATTTAGCGCTTTCTGCACTATTAACCAAAGCTGATCTGCTTCGGGAGGATACTCAGCTTTAAGCACTTGAATAATTTTAAATGTTCCATCGAGTGTTTTGTTTTGAGAAGGTACATTATACAAGTAGTCATCACAGATACGTAATAACTATGTATGTTACCTATAGATTTTCCTATAATTATAGAAGCAGGTTGTGTTGCTAGTCCAAATGATGATACTTTTGACCTCTTGAGCTCCAACGCTGGCCGTAAGTCAGCAACAGACTAAAAATAAAATAGTGAAAGTAACCAATCAGCAAACTAAAATGTAAAATTGTTACAACCAAAATATTACAAATCTATGTTAGTTGTAGTGTAGTTACCAAATTAACAAATATTATTTGTCAAGGCAACAAATAATATCAACAATATTTATGTGTTTTTCCCAACAAATTTGCTCACTAATTAAATGACACATTTACTTGAATGAAATAAAAAATTGATCGTGCCAACAAAAATATCATTACAAATCAACCTTAGTTATTATTACCAATTCATTTTTAAGAGTGTGTTGTGTGTGTGCGTGCGTACGTGCGTGCGTGAGTGCGTGCGTGCATGCGTGCGTGCGCGCGCGTGTGCGTTTTACGAAGTCATAACCATAAAGCTCTACGTATACCACACTACATTTAACTTTCCAATGCTCCGCTCAAAGGTACCACATTAATCTAGAAGAATTTTTCTTTATGTGCAAATTTTTTATTATGACAAACTCTTGTTGTTCCAAGCAAGGTAGGCTATTTTAACGTGCGTACCAACACACACAGGGCCTAAATCTTACCTCTTATACGAACGACGATGTATTTTTGTGAAAAATGCTTACCTAACATTTTTAAGCGGGCCCTGTCGAGACCTAGTGCTTAGTAGTCACCTGCATATCAATTAAGCCACGTAGGCCCGAGAATCGATTTCCAGCTACAGGGGTGCACCTTAACGGATTATAAAGCATACAAAAGCGAACAATTTGGATAATTTTTGAAGACCTGTATGTTCTTAATCCTATTTTGGCCCTATAAAAGGTCGCATAAATAAACGGATGAATTAGTTTCCGTTTAGTTTCAATTGGAATATTATAAGGTCGTAATTATTAAATAAATTAGATTAAGTGTTGAAACCGATTTGTCTAATATGTGATATAAATTAGCAGAGCTAGTGGTTAAAAATAATACGCGAGTTAAGGTTTGTGGCATGGGAGCGGTCTTTTTAAAAAACCATTTCCAAACTTCCTAACAAATTTATTTTATTACACAGAAATTAAATATGAAATTTTGACAAGTTACAATTATACTTTACTTTAAATCGAAATTAATTGATAAAGGTACTATTTTGAGTAGCAAGTAGACCGCAATGTAAAAGCTGATCACTTGACTAACTGTCGTCGACTGTGGCTCCCGGGCTTTTTATAATATCCCTACTCTCTCACATGACTGTGGGAACTTGCAGATCTCATGTCTGCTTCTTCTTAACTCTATTCATAATTACATTGTTGTAATCTTAATTTCTAAGTAATCACGGTACCTGACCGTCGGTGACCGTCTGTGACTTGACATCTGCAGTGTCACTATCATCTGCGATATAAAGTAGGGCATCCGTTCTCATGAACGTTAATAAACTGTATAAATTGTCCTTGTGTTACAATGTTGCACTTCACTTGGCGTATTCTTGTGGGAAATACAGATCTCACGTCTGCTACTTCTTAATAACATACAATGTCTTATTCTTGGTAATTTTAATTATAAAAACTGCTTTCTTATAGTTTATTGTGTCCCGCACCTGCAGTATCAGGTTGCGTCTGGAATACAAAGTAGTTGCTTTCGTTCTCATGTTTGATGTGAACTTTCATTAACCTTTTATATCTTAACCTTCAATTATACCATGTAACATTCTATTTCTTAAGATATAATAATTGCGTTTAATTTTATATACTTATTAACTTGGGGGATGTGTAACTCACGCTGTAATTCAAAAATTACATCGTTGTACTGAATGCTTAAGGAAACCATTTAAAAACCAGCTGTAAATCTACTGGTATTTGCAAATTTTGTAAGTCGTCTCATCACCACATATTCTTACATGGTCTGCCCCCTAAAATAATAGAAAATAGCAACTCATTAGCCGTACTATTAACAGCCACCCTCACGAATTCAAATTCTCAGTGTAATTTTTCTAATATTTTTACTGCGTGCACGGTATTGTTAGGTACACTTCAAGCTTTGATTACGAATTCCAGCGGCAGTCAAATTAATTTTATTTCGTTTGCTTGTGTCCAGTTTGGGCTTAAAATTACTCCCCGGAATTCGGCAAATTTCTGGAATCGCCAACTCACTCGCCATTGCTAAGGCTCGAAAAAATTGTATTCTTCAGTCAAAATATACATGGCATCACAAATTAGTAAAGCACCTGTGCTTTCGGATATTTCCAGTAAAATCCCTACAGGTAATATACCTTCACATATACTTCAGCAGTATCATCAGTATTAGCAGACAACGAATTTTATCGTCCTGCTAAATGGATTTATTATTAGGCGCTGGTGCCTTTTCTGATATAATAACTGGTGAACCTCCGTATATGCTTCCCGGTCAGCCTCTATACATAAACACACTTTTTGGTTATGTTATAATTCATATTTCTACTCCAAATGTCGATAAAGACATTTCTTTGTTCAGCACCTCCGATTCGCCGTATCTTCAACTCAAACAATTTTGGGAATTAGAAGAAATTCCACATCTCGTTAAAACCAAGCAGACGATATTTATTGCGAAACGCAATTTAATGAAACACATCAACGAATTAGCGGTCGTTATGTAGTTTCGTTGCCGTTTAAATCCCAAGGGGTAGCTTTATCTAAAAACCGTTATTCAGTGTTTAAAACGTACTTAAATTTAGAAAAACGCTTACTTCGGTCACCAACTAATCACGCTTCTTATAACGAATTTGTATTAGAATATGAGCAGCTTGATCATATTCAAGTTGCTCAGACGGTCCCGAACTATGTTTTACCACATCACCGTGTCTACAAGACCTCTAGTAGTACAACCAAGTTAAGCGTGGTTTTCAACGGTTCCGCTCCCGATAAAAACGGAAATACTCTCAACCACCAATTATTAGTTGATTCCAAGTTACAAAAAGGTCTTTCAGAAATTATTTTCGCGTTTCGAATTCATGAAATCGCTCTGTGCGGTGATTTAAAAATGATGTATAGAATGATTCTTTTAAACTAGCGGATCGCCAATTTCAGCACACATTTTGGCGCCCTTCCGCATCTCAATCGATTAAAGAATACTAGTTGAAAATATCAATGCATGGGCTCGCTTCTTCTGCCACCTGGCGCTGCGAGTTTTACTTCAACTTGTGCACGATGAAGGTTCACAGTATACGCTAGCTTCCAAAGCGCTAATGTATCATACGTATGTTGAATACGCCGTTTCTGACGCATGCTGTTACAAGGAAACTAAAAAACTACAACTTGAAATAAGCAAATTATTGAGTCGTGCAGGGTTTGTTAAACGAAAATAGTCTAGCAATTCTCAGCAACTACTCGCACCTTTTATTACTTCCGATTTGGAACCCACCGTGTAATTTTCAGATGAAGTTTCGAGAATAAAAATCTTCGGATTAGTTTTGAGCCCCTTTCGTATTCATTTATTACACGAGTTGGGTTGGCTGACGTCCGTATCATTTCTCGCAAAGTATTTTTTGTAACAATAGTGGCTTACTCAGTAAGATTGGGATCAAACTCTTCCTCCTGCTCTTGCCAACGAATGACATTCTCTTTCCTTTCAATTGTGTTGTTTGTCACAGATCCGAACTTCCCAAAAGTTGTTTACCACGAATGCCACATATCGCTTATTAGGTTTCTGTGACGGAAGCATGAAAGGGTTTGGCGCTGCGGTATATTTGCACATTACCGGCGCTACGTCAGTCTCGTGCATTTGATACAAGCTAAAAACAAGGTAGCACCTCTCAAACCTATTACCCAATGAAATAATTCATAATGAATTATGGTGGTGCGGACCTGCACCATTTCGATTCTCGGTAGACACTGTATTTTCTCGCGCGACTTTTCAAGCGCTTTTTAGTTTAAACCTGAACAAGAAAATCCCGTGGTGTCTTTAACCACCGCCGAATTATTTATTTGTGAACAAATTTTCTCTCAGTTTTCTACCTTATCACGACTTCAACGTACAATCGCATATTGTCTCGTTTTTTCAACAATTGCGGCCACGCATTTCGGCGTACTGGCCCTCTCTCAGGCTCCGAATGCAACGATTTTTTGACAATCTGCGTCAGAATCACTCAAATCTCATATTTTCTTAAAGATATAGCCCTTTTAAATAAAAAAAAACCGGTTAACGGGTATCTCAGCAAACTAACTCCTCAGGGTGGGCGGTAGACTAAACCACTCTATATTACCCTATGAATCTAAGCATACCTTCTTGTTACCCAAGAATACGTTGTTAACCACTCTTATTTGTGATCATTATCACAAGGCATCTTTGAATTTTGGCGTTTTAACTACTCAAGCGCCGTTATTAGATTAATTCTCTACGATCAGTATTACGCAAGCATATCTTTAATTGCTTCAAGTGCTACAGATTACAATGTAAACATCGCCTTTTCGGGAATCAACCCCTCACTTTTGAAGAATTAAGCACAATTTGTATTAGGATTGAAGCGGTTCTTAATAGTAGTCCGTTGTGTTTTCTCTCCTCGGACCCTATTGACGGTACAGATTATCTCTGCCCAGGGCATTTTTAATCGACGCTCACGTTCTGGGTTTCCTGGAAATGCACATCACCAAAAATATGTCTCTTCATAATCGTTGGCAACTGCTCCGGCAAATTTTGTCCTCATTTTGGAAACTCTGAACCAACGAATATTTACGTTTCCAATTTTCTCGTCCAAAATGAAACACCTCTATACCAAATTTACAACCCGGACAAGTAGCACTTTTATCCGTATCTTCGACTTTTCCTCTTTCTTGGCTTATCGCTCGGGTTGAACAGGTCTTTCCAGGACCTGACGGCGTTGTATGTGTTGCCTCCGTCAGAACAACCGGCAATCTATTTGTACGCCCGGTTAATAAACTACTTCCGTCCCCAGGGTTGATCAAGATAACAACTTAATTTTAATTATTTTTTAAATATACTTTTCTTTTCTCTCGTTTTCTTCAATTTTATTTTAATTTTGATTTGATTTAATTTTTTTATATAAAATCATTCCTTTCTTATCCAGCATTCTCTTCTCACTCCCGTACACCAGCGGGTAATCTGTAGTCCCCGTTTGGAGGAAATGGCAAAATACTTCACTCTCGTTCCCTTAAAATATTACATTTTAGATGGGCGGCTATGTTCCCGCTATCTCGTGTCCGATATATTCGCGCACCGGTAATGTTAAGGAAAAAGTGATAAGCCAAGTGTGTGTGTTCAATGGTTCTCGAAGCGTGCAGTTCGTCTCTTCCGAAGTTGAAGTAATTTGGTGCACACCACCTAATTTGGTAAGTTCACAATTATTCCTACCTACATTATTTCTCATATTTATTGTGCATATGCAATATTTATTAAATTCCTGGCTTTCTACACCAAAACAATTAGAATATTTACAAGTGTGAATTACGGTTATAAAAATATTAATTTTGTTTTGGGCTATTACTTATTCTTTAGTTGAAGCATTTATTGAATAGTTGTGTCCCTCTAGTATTTAAATTAATGCAGTTATTTTCTTTATAGTTGGGAAATTTAAAGTACATACCATAATAATTATGATTGTTTATATTTCTACAATATTGTGAGGTTATAGGTATTTGTTGGTTATTTTGTGGGTAATTGTCATTTGCAGTGGCGGCTCGTGGTGATTTTATTTGAGGGGCTCTAACTGCTTATGACATGAATATAATACAAGATAACATAAGCAACACTCACCTTCAGTGGTTTGGTGTATTCAGCCTAGTCACTCACACAGACCAATTAATTTGTGTATACTTGTTTATAGGTTTATGTACAAAAAGTCAAACACTGTACTCTAATTGTCACGTAATAATAATTTTACTACTTGTAAACGAAATCAAGCCTTCTGTCTTTCTAAGCAATAAAATGGTCTATAACTTTTTCGTCAAAATTGTTGATGTTATGTATTAAGTTTTTGTTGACTGACATCATTGCCAAGGCATTAAGACGTTCTTCGGTCATTGTGTTCCTTAGATAAGTTTTAATCCTATTAAGAATTGAAAAACATCTTTTAGATTCGGCAGTGGACATTGGGGTTGTGACTATAATTTTTAATAATTTTATTGTTTCGCCAAATGTTTCGTTTAACCCATTTTGGGTTAACCAGGAAAGCATGTTTCGGCCGCCTAAAATATTTTTAAAATCCGTTTTTGAGGACATCACTTCCAATTCAGTCCTCAATTTGTCTGGCTGTAACATCGGATAACACTTAACAATCGATTGGAAATGCGATGTTGGAATTTTTTTTTGAGTAAGTATCAAAATTAGTTACGTCTACTAAAAATGCGGTTTCTAAATGTGTTCGGTATGAGAGCCTGTCCTTCATCTGAACAACTATTGTATCGCACACTTCTTTAGCAATCAAATTTTGATTTTCCACGTTACTAATTTTTCTTCGTTTAGTATCATTACAGATTATATATTTTCTATCTCATCAGTTGAATTTCTAGCAGATGCTATTATCCTTTCAGTCTTCCATTTTTCTCTTCAGTGCAACATTGTCTGTATCTCTAGCTTGAAACTGATTAAATAATATGTTAACATGTGGAAAAATTTTATGAAATAAATTGAGAAAAAACACAAAATTAGGATCTTCCAGAATTCTACGCAAAACATATGCTTACCTGCAGGTAATAGTTTTATTGCATTTTTCTTCTAATTCCTCAAAGCATTCGATTAGTTTTTCTCTGTTCTCATATACGACGTTCACAATACGAATATTATAATTCCAACGTGTGGCAGCAACAGTGGGCAATTTTTGCTTCACTATTTCTTTTAGCACATCACATCTGTGACTAGAATGAGAAAAAAAGCAGGAATTGCGGATAAATTAGAAAAAATATTTTAACTTTAGCATTTTGACTAGTTGCTTTCTGCAAAATTAAATTTAATTGATGGGCATAACGGTGAACAAAATGGGCATTTTTATATTTAAGTTTTATTTTTGACTGAACTTCACTAGCAGAACCACTCATAACATTTGTACAGCCATAAGTTTAAGCGATTAGTTTAGATGGCGAGTTTAATATTAATTTATCTAATTCCTGCTCAATACACTTCGTTAAACCGTTAGCTGTTTAATCTATTACTCGTAGAAATGTCCAAAATCTCTCATAAATATTTCCACTGTTGAAATATCTACTATAATTACCATTTGGCATTGATTTGAAATTTCAGTCGCCTCATCGCACTGAATTGCCAAAAATTTACTACCTTTAATTTGATCTTGAATTTCCTAACGACACACTGCAAGCATGCTTTCTAAAATCTCGTTTTGCATAGTTTTAGATGTACCTTTAAATACACTCGCTTTGTGTAAATGTTCTTTTAAAATTACATCCAATTCCGAAGTAAAATCAATTAATTCTAACAAAATTCCACGGTTTTCGGAATCTTCTTTTTCATTGTGTCCTATCAATGACAATTCCAACTTTCCACAAAATTTAATACAATTGATAATTTTTTAAAATGTATCTGTTTTTAGTCACCTGCTCATTATGCTTCATAATGTTCTGCCTATATGCGGAATTTAACTGAACCGCAATGTTCACGGAACCTAGCATAGCCAAATCCGTGCAAGACTTTATATGGTGCTTGCTAATTTCATGCTTTTTATTTTATCGTTTATATGCTTCAGATCTTTAAATCCTTATTCCGACGATGTTTTGTCCATTCCGTCACAATAAAATAAATGGCAAAGAAAACAAAATAGAGCATTCGATTGAGAGCATCCAGAAATCCACTAAAAGAAAGGGGTTTAAGGCTTTTCAACCCTGGTTAAGCTATGTTCAACTCATTTTGTTAATGTGACCGAAACTTACACTCCCACATCTCAATAACATCATATCCTAATTCTTTTAGTTTTCCATTTTATCCGCAGTAGCCTCTCGTCTTGTACTTAGTGTTTGGTCGGGATCATTGTGTAAAGGGTTGTCTCTGCCGTATTTGAAACAATTAGAGCAACCATGATAGTAGCAACCGTGAAATTCGAAGACCTGTTTTGTTTCGGAACAAAAACCGTCGACTTTGAGACCGTGGATTATGATTTTTTGTTGTTTAGCAGCGTGCATGATGTTAATTTGACGCTGCTTTTGTTCCCACACAAGCCACTGAATAGCTATTTTAGACTGGTTATCGCGCCACCTATAGCCACCTTTAGGGATAATGCCAATGGTATTTGATTTAAGAAAATTGCGTCGATATACCTTGTTACAAGTTGAAGCAATAGTGCACATAAGTTAGGTTCATGTAGGTGATCGCCGTTCTCTAATATTCTTTCTTGTCTCGTCTCTAAATCATAGAAAACAAAAAGAACACCTTTTAAATTTGGCTTTCCTGTATCAGGTTTCATATAACAGAGGTGGTATTCTGGAACGTGAGCGCAGCATATTTTACAATATACTTCGCCACAACTGTGCTCGCGATTATTTTTCACCGTTTTTGAGCATCCCTTACACCGTTTAATTTTTTCGCATACACCTTTTGTTTTATGATTCGTCAAACACGGTTGACCCCTAAATTCCCGATTGCACAATTCACACAATATTAAATTCCTTCTCACAAGGAGGAGCTTGTAGGCAACAGGGACATGTGTTTCCACACCTATGTTTGTCTTTGGTATTGTAAGGTGTGTGGCACTTCTCACAAAAGTACGTACAACAGAATGCGGCTGTGAGGGATGTTATAACATTGTAATGTCCTTTGTGGTATAATAAACTTAACGATGTGCCTTCTGCAGACCCATCAAAAATTATATCGCGCCCTTAGTGCCATAACTGTAAACAACAATTCTGTAGTTTTAAGATGCTCTTGAAATTGCTGTAGTTCAGATATTCCACATCCTACTTCAGGAACAACTACACCGGAAGCAAGACACAGTTGAACAGCTCTTTTGGTTTGTATTTTAGCCAGTCGCGCCGTAGTTTGGCACGATCTGGATCCTTATTTGCGCAAGCAATAGCCATCACTAAAGCTCGCGGTAAACACAAGTTGTCTTTGTTACTGATAACAATAATTCCACGTCTCATGCCGTTCTCTTCGTTAAAAGTATTATAGTTTCTTCCTCCTCTACCCACTGGCATTCTAACCGATGTCACGCTCAGACAAAATGTACTGCACCCTTCCGAATTGGATTGGTATATGTTGCTTATAACATCCCAAACGTCATCGTATGTGAGCTGTTCCACGGGGCGGAAGCGAACCCATCCATCTCCCTCTGCAAATCCTTGGGCAGAAACTAAACCCTACTTGATCACCAGCTGCAAGTCCTTCAGTGGCGGTTTCTATCACTTGCCTGACAGCGTCTTTAATCCACGCCACAGGTTCTTCAGCTTCGGGCAACGGCTTTATTTTGAATTCAAGCGTACGCCCCATTAAGTTAAAACGGCGGATTCTTTTTACAAAATCTCTGCTTGTAATAAATTTATTCATTTTTTGATCTTTGCTTTTGTAACAAAATTCTCAAAATAACAACCGATCAGGTTAGTTAAACAAATGACGTAAGACTGATCAAGCGATCGCAAGATGTTCTCTTTTATAGTTTATGTGCACAGAAAAAACAAATCACGTGATCATAGTGCGGAACCTGTATGAACTTGTCTGTCACCGACTATGCGGTCCGGTGACGCAATCATTATTAATATTATGTAGCTAGTATTGGTTATTGAGGTATGATCATTCGCAGTTTTTAAATGAAACTGTTAACCATTTTCGAATTAACACAAAAACTTTAACCTTAATCCTATTTAATAATTATTGAAAATCGGTCGTATAGAACTTAAAACATAAATTGTTGGAGGTGCCCTAATAATGACAATAATTAGAATGCTTAGCGTATTCGAATTCAGTCAAATATGTTTTCTCCTACGCATTTTAAACTACCGTCTAAAGGTCGCCAAAAGCATTGTCGCAGTTTTCAAAACTAATAACAAAACGAAAATCCTAAACAAACGTTACAATACGTACGAACGGACATTTGTGCATTTGATTGAAGAGAATATTCATTACTATAAAGCGTTTGAATTTGCAAACGTATGATTATACGAAATGTAGGTTAAGGTCGGACAGGTAAGTGGGGGCAATGTACTCGCTAACACAGTGGACATCGACTATTATTATTTAATTTTATTACCATTTTCGGAATTTTGTTGTGTTATATCGTAAATTAATTAACAAGAAATTAATTATCGATAGGTACTAACTAGCTATCTATGTTATAGTACACTCGAAGTAAACTGAAAACCTCGTCAGTTATCCAAGGAAGGACGTTGACTCTTATTTGTTGTTGATGCAACTCATTTATACGTAGTAGTATAATGTTTATTTATTGCAATATCAAAAATTTAACCTAATGTAGAAAAATTATTAAATAATTACAAGGCCCTATATTTATTTAATTATACTGAAAAGTTTAAAAATGGAATGTAAATCTTACCAAACACGTATATTCTAATAGCTTTTTCAATTGTTGTTAAATACGTCAATATACGAATGTAATTAAAATGGCCGTACCCAGAATAAGTACAATCGCATTGTTAGTCATGCGAATTTCAGCCAAAAGGTTTTTATATATTTAAATTAGAACTAGACACACTTTTTTATGCTAATATTAAAAAATAAATTAAATTGTTTATGCGTTCGTACTGCATTACTAAGAGAGTGAATGTATTTATATCGATCAACTCTGTGGCCTAGTGGTTAGAGTACTTGCTTTGCATGCAGGCGGTCCGAGTTCGAATCGCGCTCCAGTCAACCTTTTTTTTCTGCAAGAGCTGTGTGTAGCTGTGACGTCAGCGGAGGAAAATTACTAGGACCCCAAAAATTTGCAGTATGGCCCAGCCTAACCCCCAAATATTACTAGGACCCCAAAGAATTTGGTGTATGGCCCTCAAAAGATTTGGGGTATACCCCACCCCAAAATTTGGGAGTATGGCCCACCTAACCTCCAAAATTACTAGGACCCCAAAATTTTGGAAGTATGGCCACCTAACCCCAAAATTACTAAGACCCCAAAATTTTGGGAGTATGGCCCACCCTTAACCCCCAAAAATTACTAGTACCCCCAAAAAATTTGGGAGTATGGCCCACCCCTTAACTCTCAAAAATTACTAGGACCCCAAAAAATTTGGGAGTATGGCCCACCCGGAAGCGGCAAACATCAAAGGACCACGCCCTTCAAAGGAATTTTCCCACGGTCTTCAAAATTTTCCCAGACTCAAGTGACCCCATACCTACTAAGGTCTCAGTTGGTTGTACTTGGATGCTGGGTGTTGGCTCGTTGGAACTCCTATTGCTGATGAGGAAGAAGTTCTAAAAGAGCGTAAGAAGAAGTTAGCAGGATTTTGTAATATTGATTTGACCAATTTAACAAATTTTTTATTTGTTCCATTTCTAAACATTTACTTAGACACAGAATGCTGACGTGGATTTTAAGGTTTTGATACAATCTAAAACATCTTGAAACAAGTGTTGTCGGATGCTTTCACGAACCCTAATGCAGTTATTTTCTTTATAGTTGGAAATTCAAAGTACATACCATAATAATTTCTTACATTTTAAGAGTTCATAGTTACCAAACCGCCAGCGCGGTTTATTAGACACCACCGGCAGTTGGTAGCGCTAATCTTATACAGATTTTGGCGCGCTCATCTGTCAATGACGTCACCAATACACAAGTTAAATTTCGCAATTACGCCATATATAAATTTAATTAGGAAGCAATTATGACTATAATGTACTCACATAAACAGGTCCAGATTTCCAAGAAGTGCCGAGCGTCCTTCAAGATAGCTGGACTAAATCTCAGGGCTCCATCCCGGAGTGTGTAAAGATGGTGCTCCGGCATGAACTGCTAGCGAGGCATGACCTCCAATTTGTTTTCCGGGTCGTGCAGTACGGTTCGCCCTAGGCGGCTTTCAAATTTTTTCTACCTAATATGTAGAGAGCGGCAGGATCAGGTTTTATAAGGAACGACAAACAAAGATAAAACAGAAGGGAAATCTACATACTAGAGATAAGACACGATACGATACCTAACACGACCACACTTCTTGAAGTACCAGGCAAAACAGCCACGTTACATAGACTCACGGAAACTTCTCTCCTATTTGTCCCTACTCCACTCGCGTCGCGCGATCTGGCGCAAACGCCCTGTGACGTGACGAAAATACGCGCACCGAGTCTTTTGAATTTATGGCGCGAAACTTCCGCACATCAAAATTAAAATAAAAAATGTTTAAGTGCCAATTTATTGGCACGTAACAAATTATGATTCTTTATGTTTCTACAATATTGTGAGCTTATAAATATTTCTTGGTTATTTTGATTGTAACTGTTATTTGGTAATTTGTGATGCACGTGCGCATTTTAGATAAAGGTAAATTTCTAAAACTTGCAAACAGTGGTGGCACTGGTTTCTGCAAAATAAATTATAATTTTGTAAAAGATATAATTTTCAAGTCATTTCAAATTAAAATGTAGTGAAGGAATAATTTATTATTTGGGTTACAAGTGTTCTCTATATTTTACATGTAAATACCTGTGTAAATAAAGTTGATTAGATCATGTTATATTTTGTGTAAAATGTTCCGCCCATGGCTGGGAATATTTATTGTTCAAGGTTGAATGTCATTAAAAAGGAAGGCAAGGACAATTTTTCCTTCCTTTCTATGAATTCTTGATGGAATGAAGAGCAAGTGGTTGTATAGGCGTTACTATAGATGAATATCTAAAAATATTAACTGTAATATAATAGATCCGACAGTAAGAGTTCCGGATTTGAATAGTTGATGCCTTATAAACTAGATTTGATGAGTATTTCGAGTTATCGGTGTAGTGCCGGATTTTTTTAGTACACCACGATGTCGTTTTTACAAGAGAAGCTGTGAGTATTTAAAACACGTTTTAGTGGTTTTCAATTAAAGCTTTGTACGTTAGGTATCCTTCTATGTCTCCTGGTAGTTCACTTTGTATGCGTTCTATTTAATTTTTATTGGTGCTTTTGGATTTTAATGGTTGGTCTGAACCACTGGTGGTTAAAGAGTGGTATAGCAGTCATGATGGAGAAATTTAGACTAGAAAATTTCGTAGCTCTTCCTTTTACGAGAAACAGTCTGGGATCCTCTTTGAACGTAGGATTAACAACTACAATAACCGTCTTAGCAGCAACAGCTAACGGTCGGCGTTCACAAGCCACTAATGTTGTTGGTCTAATAATCACGAGGGAAAAAGAATTTAAGAAAATGTTTAAATTTCAAGTTTTGGTAACAGATTTTATTTAAATTAGATGTAAACTACATGCATGCATATTGCCTCTTATTAATTATTTAACATTAATTTGTCATTAAAACATTGGGCCAATCTTTTATTAGTTTTATAGGGTACATTTAATATAACGTTTTGCAGGTATATTAGGGCTTAAAGAAACGCTTGAAATGAGTCTAGCTAGGTAAAAAGTGTAGTTATGTCATGGTTCATGGAAATGATGGGAATCTTTTACTGTTGTAAAGAGGTATCAATATTCTACGTTGTTATTTTATAAACTGCGTACCACTAGCCAAACTAGAATTACTCTAATAATGAAGGGTCAAGCTGATGAAAGAACCCCTTGAAAATTCAGATTTCCATATTACTTCTATAATTAAGAGACGAATCATATGTAGAATTGGCATTAATGAGAAACTTTTACTAAACAGTTTACAATCTTGTAGGAGCAAATGCTGTTAACACATCCTTTCTATTTTACTACTTATTTCTTTGTATTTCTAATTAAAGCGTCGTATCCAGGAAAACCAAAGAAATCCTGTTATTGAAGGAAGTGAAAGAAAGTGCCTATCTGCATCTGTAAAATGAATAGCTATACTGCAAATCAAATAACTTAAAGTAAAACTCTATTTGTACGCTACTTACACAGGATGTAATAAATTACGGAGCGAGCGTATCAAAATACGACTGGACAATTCCGTTAAAGTAATTTATTGAGGGTAACGTTCTGTGCATGGAAAGTTCATACCGAGTTACCGTTTTCGCGCGATAATGTCACCATTTTTCATTAGAAATGAAGACTAGTGAATCAGCAGCTCGAATGAAACGACCATTTTCACCCTGTGTGCAAATTAAAGCGCTTTGTCGAATTGGAGAACAGACCGATTGGGAAATGCTATAATTGCAAATTTGGGATTTAACAATTATAACAACTGAAAATGAACTGTTGTTATTTTTTGTTTTTATGAATTTTGCAAAATATGATGGCAGGAAGAAGAATGACACTGAATCTTTAGCTGTGAAATATCTTTTGGTTAGGAAATCACTATATTTTAATGTGGAATGCCTTAACGTCAATACGAATGCTAAGAGACGTTCTTTTAGGCCCATTAATTTTTATAAATGGTAGCGCAACCTAACTTAGAAGAGAAGAATTTCAGCACATGTGTCATGAGTTTAAATAGCATTTTTATTTGGGAAATTAATGTATCGTTTATTCAAGCGAAGCTTTTTATCACATAACGTAAAATTAAAGCAAATTACGCGTTGTTTAATTATACAAATGCCCAGATTTGGTAAAAATATAAGATGTATTCTTGGATTTTATCATTTCAATTATTACTTGTAAGTGATGTTATAGAAAATTCACCTTGCAAATACCCCGTTTCTGGTAATTTAAGTTTAGAAAATAAAACATTCTGCTCTAAATGTTTGAAAAAGTTAATACACATAAGAAAGGAGCTATACAAGTTATATATCCCCCAATTTACCTATATATTGAATAATAGAATCTAATAGGAATTATTAGAAATTGTTAAATACATCATAAATCAATTGCAACAATGTAATACAAGGATAAGCCAGACAGGTTATTGACAGTTCATGAGAACGGATATGCAACCTTGTAACCGAGACGAGAGCGATACTGCAGGTGGCAGGTCACAGACCGTTAAGAAATTGCAATTACCTAGAAATAAGATTGAAACAATGTAACAAAGTGTAGAGTTAACAGTAAAGCAGACATAATATCTGCAAGTTCCCACAGCCATGTGAAGGGGTAGGACATTATAGAAAGCCTGCGAGCTCATAGACCCGGCAGTCAGTCTTCGAACTCCATACTTCGTTGTTCAAGCTGCTCAAGTGAGTCAGTCAAAGTATTCAGCTTTAGCATTGCAGTTTGCTTAGGCGACTCACAATATTAGTTCAATTAATTAATTTATTTAGATTTAAAGTTAAAATTAGTTTGTCAAAATTCCACATTAATTTCTGTAACAATTTAAAATAAATTTGTTAAGTTTTGGAAACGTTTTTTAAAAACGCAGCTCCCAAGGCCCGAACCTTAACTCACATTCTCAAAAAAGATTCGCCGTGTCTCAAGGCTTTACAATTAATGCACATGATTATACTTCCTCAAGACTTTTTATGGAGTTATTTACTGTTATCTGTATTGAAGCTTCGCATTATGTAGCATTTGCTAAATGTGATTCAGGTCACAAGCTCCTTGGTGTTTTTTGACTCGATAGCAGACTGTAAGGTTGAAATAAACGGTTACAAAATCCCAAAATGGTAACATGTCCAGATTTCTCCAAACGGTTGTCTGATAAACAAAGCTGTAGACTGTTATTCGAGAATGCATCCTCAGATAGGATCTTATTTGAATACGTATGACGATTATTATGTGATGCATACATATGTTGCTACGTACATTGACGTAGCTGGCAGAACAATAAAAAGAATGTCCGGGCTCTAGTTGGCGAGTACGCGGGGTTTTACAAATATAAAGAAAAATAAAGGAAAGGACTAAAATAAAGAAAAGAAATTAACAATGCTTTTACTAATTATAATTAATTGAAGTGACATTTAGGAGAGACGTAGCAGTGTAGTAAAACCAAACAACACAAAAAATCAAGTCATTACTAAATACATGTCAGCAAAAACCCAAAAGAAATCATTTCTCAAATGGCGAGCTGCTGGTTAATTACCAAACAAAAAAATACAACATTACAACACTAAAACCAGCAGCTGTAAATCATCATGGTAAATCTACAATTAAATATACAATTAGATAGATAAACTGGTCACAGTAAATACAATATTAATATTTAATACCGTCATAAGCATAAACTTAACTACATCAAATCGTCCCCAATAAAGAAGTCATCACGTATTACAATATTAATAGCAAATTTCCTCTCACGTAAATTAATCATCCCAAAACTACAAAGTTTAGTCATCCATGCGACTTTATACACATGCGGTTGCTACAGTTACTTAGGACCCATATAAAAAAACAGGGGATAGACTCACCCACGTGTCCACCCTCGCTCAAAGCAGGGCGGAGCAGATGGACTTGGGATCACGCAACTCATGTCTTCCCTCCACAAAGGAAGCGGCAAACGCCTCAACAATCTAGACCCAGGCTTCAGATGGTTCGATCCACCGAAAGCAGCTATAATAGGTACAGGTAAAAATTAATTTATTGACGCCGAAAAGTTCTTTTTCTTTAAACCGCAAATACTTAGCACACAGTGTGTGCACGTAAGTTTAAAGATGACAAAGCAAAATAACAAGGTAATGATGAGTACTCTTGCCACATATCGCAAGAATCGAGTAATCAATTCGTTTTCAATAACAAGAATTAATAATTCAATCCTCGCGTAACACAACATACCAAAAAGGAGATTAAAAACTCGACCCCAGCTTTATCAAATAATACAATACACTATTTCAACGAGTCTTTCGGTCGTAGCAGTATAAGGATCAATTGTACGCTATAGTAATGTACAGCAAGCCAGCGGACGCGGAAAACAAGATACCGACTATTTAAATTATAGAGTAAACTTTTTAAATTTTCAGCAAATGGGTTTAGATGAAATTATTGACAAGCGTGCTTATTGTAGGAAGGCAAAATATACAGGATGGTGATTGCGTATTAAAGCAGAATCTATGTGAATTAATAAAGTAAGAAAAATGTAGGTTTTAATTTACTGTCGTAAAATGAACGCAACAATGTATGTATCAAAATTCAGATGCTAGGCAGCATTAAAATTATCATCTACACATATAACATTTTCACATTATTAATCGTAATACAAAAATTGAACCTATTATATACCTTATATACAAGCATGTAAATTAATTCAAATTAAAAAATAGTCATTATAAAAGTAAGTACGAGTAGTGTTTTACTAATTTTTGCACGCAGAATTTCTAAACTATTTCTTAATTACATCAATGACCGAGATTTTAGACAGCCTTCTTGTTCTTTCTATAGGGTGTTGTGATATTTGACCGAAAGTGTTTTACAAATGATAGCTCTTGATAAATAATGAAAATTGAGGTAGGAACATAAACTCTCAGAGAGCTTAGTTAAAATTCGAGAAAAAATTTTTTTTGTCATATTTCGCTAACTGCATTATATTTCTCTGTCAAACTTCGCACTCAGTTTTTTTATTTGAGACTTAAAAGTTTAGCAAAAATTGTTGTTAGGTATTTTGTTGAGTGGCGCACTATAGGTGGTGGCGACGTCTGCAAGCCCCCTTATTTTCTACGAATCTGACAAAATTACTATTTTTCTTATTTTATTTAAATCTGTGTTTATTCAGGATACAAGAAAACATAAAACTTCAATTTTGCTGAAATTACCAGTTTTGGAAATATATGGTTTTATACAGAAGTGTACAGATATTTTAGTATTTATTACATGCACCGACAGAAATTAAAATACAACAAAAGAAGAAATACTATAGGGGAGATCGGGGCTGGTTGTTATAAGGGGTAGGTTGGCATTGTACTTTTAAATTACGCACGGTTTGAACTAGAACGGCCAAGACTCGAACTAAGTACAAAAGAGGCAGTTGGATGTATGTATGTTACTATACAGTCAGTCGAAGTTGTGACGTTAAACAGTGAACTGCATATCGTTTCGTGATTTTACAGGTGGAGAGTAATGTTCGGTCACTTATACTATTTTTATTGCATTTAAATTCATTTCTGTGCTTAAGAATACTAGTATACATTCCTCGATATTGTAACGCTAGTAAAGTTACATTTTATTGGTTCAAATATTCACGACGACGATTTTAATCAGAAAGTTGTCGTTAGGGGTGGTTGACATTTTACGACTGGAATAGGTTGGCATACCATGCCATCATGCCTTCATTATGACAACCTACCCCATGTATCAGAAATGCAACGGGAATAAAATAAAAAAAAAATCTATGCCGCATGTACGCCATACAACCAAACTTAAAGCCATTATGTAATAGAAATTCACACAAGTTTATTTTTTATATGAAAATTTTATTATTAGTACTGTAAATCATTGAAAGAAACAGAAATTAGCATTTATTTTGTTTGAGTCGGACTGCTTAATATTATAAGCTCCCAGCACCCCTCAAACATTGGTTAATTACAAATTAATTTTAATAAATAATATAATTATAATAAAGGTAATTATCCAAAATTGTTATAATAAATTCGTTCAATAAAATTTTCTGTCATCCCTCCGAAAAATTCAGTCTGATGTACAGTAGACATATCATTAGCCGAATTGGGAATGATTGGTTCATAATGATCGGCTCTATTTCGCATAGCAATACCGCCAACATTGCAATGAACAACAGCTAATGGTTCGCGATCTAATTGCTCTTCAGATGGACAAAAGTTATAAGTAGCGATATTGTTGCCATAATGAAGGTATAAATAAATTGGTCGAGAAATGACTATTGAAGTTGCGTATTCCAACTCTTGACCGGTCCAACAACCTATTGGTCCCTGTGACTCGACTTCAGTTGATAGAGAACTTCCTTTTCGTCGACAAAATTCTTCGAAATATTCAGAGTTTTATGCCTTTGTCATTAAAGTGGCATATCTTAAAATATGACTACAGTTTTCATTCCCGAATAAACAGGTTGATACCGAATTGTACCAACAATTCCCGTCTCCATTTGCAAATATTTGTTTAAAATTTGGACGACAATTTTCAGGAAACAAAACGTTAATAGCACAATTGTCTCCTCTTTCATTAGTTATGGTCCACAAATTAGATCCATGAAATCTATTTTGATTTCTTAATAATGCATAGGTCTGTTGGCAAAAATTATTATCGTCGTTACGTAATTCTTTTAGTCTTTCTATATTATCAATGGACTCCAATAAGTTTTTAATATTTTCTAATCTTGTTTTACTCTGAAGTTCAAGATTTGGTATTCCGGTTTGGGTATTTAATTCAATTTCTTCTTGTGATAATTTTATTAATTTGACTTCACATTCCTTTAGTGATGAGATATCAAGACTTGTCAACTCATTTGCTAATTTGCTTCTTTGAGAGGACTTAATGGGTTGACTTAATAATTCTAAGTCATGGTCTGACAAATCGCTAATTTGAGATTTTTTCGGAGGCTTACACAATTCGATTTCAGGTTCCGATAACCACGAAGAAATTGTTATATCAGATGACATGTCTATGTCTTCATTAGAACCACTTTTTGATACCTCAACCCAAAACGGCATGTGATACGAACAATAAAAATCATATACGTGAACTTTGTCTTTGCAATTAGTGGAAAAAATATAATCAATAGATGATTGGTATTCAGTTGTGAAAATATCTGATGGCATAATCGAATTCCATTTGAATTCATTCATCACAAAAACAGGCAATTTCTTTCCAGAATTAGGCTTTAATTGGAGGTTAAAGTCGCCGCACACAATTAGATTATCATACAATATGGTTCTTTCGGCGATTAATCACAAAGTGGCCTTTATTTTTTCTATTGGTGTTCGGTTTGAAATATAAATAGAGATAACCACAAATTCTCCGACTTTAACGCAGGCGACTTCTAAATGCCAAAAGCTTTTTGAATCATTAGATGCATCAATTATTGTAAACAATTCTTCAGCAGTTAGAAATTTCTTAACATAGATCATTGAACCGCCTGATGGGTTAGTGCTTTTTGAAATCGCGTGTGAAATCGGAATTAAATCATTCAGTGGTATGCATTTCTCCAATGGGGTTCTTACACGTGTCTCAACCACAAGCAGAACATCAGTTAACATAAAGTTTCTGTCTTTCATCAAATCGATATAATTACTTTTCATTGTTTAAACGTTAAAATAAGTAATGATCGGAATATTTCGAGACATTTTGAGACTCAATGGTTCGATTTTCAGCTGTAATTTGGCTTCATTTTGAAGACGAGTGATTTCGTTAAACACAACTCTATCACTCGGATTTGGTTTCAATTTCTCAATTACAGAAAATTCGCCGTCTGAATATAATCCCTGTAAATGTGTTGCACGAGAACAAGCAGTGTATAATAGTTCTCGCGGTAGACGTTTGGTCAAATTTACTACAACAGAGTGAAACGTTGAGCCCTGACTCTTGTGTATTGTCATTGCTTCGCAACAAACCAGTGGAAATTGTATTCGCACGCAAGTCATATTTGATTTACCTCTAATTTGAAATGACTTTTTCAGGGGAGTAATTGGTGTCCAACTCTTATTGATATCACTGTGATACAAAAGACGGTTTTTCTTCCTCAATTCAGGACCAAATTCTTTTTTTGGAAATAACATCCAAAGTCTAATGATTTTGTTGTCATTGAAATCTATGTACTTAAGTACACCAACAGCTCCGTTGAACAGACCATCTTTTGTGTCAATGTTAATCGTAATCATATATTTAATTCCGACTTTGAAGTCTATCTCATTATCAAGACCATATGTCTCCTGATATGACAGGGTTTTCAAATGATCTGCGATTTCGGCCTTTTTTCCTGTTTTGTCTTGAAAAACATCAACAGCTTTGTGAGTGCGAAAATCTCCAGCTTTTTCTCTAATTGCTTTGTGGTTGTGATTACAAACGTCTTCGTTCTTAAAGTACAGATAAACGGACTCACATTTCTTAGTATCACTGACGTTATAGCGGGTTTTTAGCATTTGAATGTCTTCAATTAATAAATTCCCTTTTGCCATTCGATTTAAACAATCGGCAAAAACTTTATCGTCCTTTTGTCTCATCACAATTGTCAATTCATAAGCAGAAAACTGGTCCCACAGATAACGTCCAATTAAATGACTCATTGGATTTGCTGAGAGTTCAATGAATGGCCAACCACCTCCTGCTGGTTTAGCCTGATGAAGGTCTCCTATTAGTAAAACCTATTTTCCACCTAAAGGTTCATCAGGACTAAATAATTGCTTAAGACGTTTGTCTATCCAATGAAACATTTTGTTGTTCACAAGACTTATTTCATCTATTATTAGTAATTGCATATCATTGAGTTGGACCCGAAGAGTGTTGGCAATGTTGTCTGATAAGTTGGTAAGCCGACCTCCAGTCAATTGTTGATGTGGAAGGCAAAATGCTGAGTGGAGTGTTACCCCATCAACATTCCAAGCGGCTTTCCCTGTGTATGCGGTTATCATAATTTTGATTGAATTCAAATTCACCTCTTTTTTGTTTAGATATCTGAGGATAGTTTGATAAATGCATTTCAAAACAAAACTTTTTCCAACTCCAGCGGAGCCCATCAAAATGTGACGAAATGGGAGTTTATCTGTTTTGAATCGATGCAAAACATCTAAAACAAAATTGAGTTGTTGTGTATTGAAGTCTCTCATCATTTCCCGGTATCTTTCCTCATCCATTACATTCGGGACTTTAATGCGCTGAATGTATTCAGAAGTTGGCTGTTTTGTTGTTACTTCTAAATCATCAAAAATGTCAAACTTTGGAGATCTGATTGCCAAAATCTTATGATTGGGATCAATAATGTCTTCGGGTTTGTCATCAGACTCTTCCTCTTCTTTGTCTTTATCTTCGACAACTTTCAATAATTCGTCTTCTAACAATTGTGGATCAAAGCGCTTTTGATTTTTAAGAATTTGAGTGATATGTTTGTCATAATTTTTTGCGCAATTATTTAATGCTAAATCAATTGACTCGTCTCTCCAATTAGAATAAAGCATTAGAAGTGATCGATAATAATTAATTGGGTCGAGTTCTCTGTTGTATTTCTTATATCTTATTATCATTAACTTCTTACGTTTCCTCATATATCCCAAATTGTTTTGAAGAGTAATAATTTGCGGCAAATTTGGTCTTACGTCACCAGTAATGTCTGTATCATCGTCTGAGTTAGAGTCATGTGCTTCTATTTGTTTTTTTGTTAGCCGTTTTGTGAATTCATATGAAGCAGCAAATTCTGCTAAACAAATTGATTCGCATTGTTTTGGTCTTTTGCAATAATAGTCTATGATTCCTTTTTTGATAATATCTTTTGAATTGGCGTCAAGCATTTCAAGTTCTTGTTTTGATTTTAACATTTGATATCGCTCTTCAATTGGCCCGGTATTAATAAAAATGACTTTTCGGGACATATTAGAAATAGTCATTCCTAACAAATGATATACCGCTTCTTGTGCCGAAATTTCTGACGAGTTTACCAAAACATTAGCTAAACTCCTTACTTGTTGCTGAATTGTTTTGTTGCATTTTTTTTGCTTCTTCATTGGCTTCCCTCAAGAGAGTTGATATTCCGCGCATTGATTTACTGATGTATGCACAAAGATATTGAGCGCAAGCATAAAGATGCAAACAAAATTGGATATCAATATTTGCTTGCCATAACTTTAGCCAAATAGGATTGTATGCGTTAATCATAATAGCATTGAGGTCACGTTTAATGTAAATCTCGTCACGTTTAAGTGTTGATCTTATTGCAGTAATATAGTCCATTTCTGTCATTTCGAGTGATGCCAAAAATTCGTCAAAACACATTAATTCATTGATATTATCAGGTTTTTCACTGAATTTGATTAATGCGGACTTAATTTTATCAAAATTGTTTTTGTGTTTGCTTTTAATGTCTTTCTTTTCCAGAGGCGATAATATTTGTGTTGTCCGCATTGACGGTTTTGGGAATCCATACCGACATTTATTTTTTGATTTCAAGCAATGGCTCGCCTTATGTCTGTGTGTTTGCGAATTTATGACCAACTCTGATGTGTGTTCATCAAAAATTTGAGTGTCTTCGTCGTCCTCACCATTGAAGTAAACTGAAGTTGAGGTAGTTGAGAATTCGTCAAAAAACGTTTCCACATATTTTTTAGAATTAATGGAATTTGAATCATAATGCGGGGCTTTCTCTAACCAAATTATGCAATGAATGTGTTGGGAACCCCTTTGTTGAAACTCAACTCTCCAATAAAATTCTTTTAATTTTCGGCCATTAAATCCAATTCCTTGTTTGACAATTAATTTCATGAAATAGCGAAACCGGTGCTCAAAATATCGGCTACATGTCACCGGGTCTTTCCTTATAAGTTCTAATTTAGCACTGAAAGGCAAACGTTCGGCTTCACTTATCGAAATGTCTTGATGTTTAATAGCTTTATATAGAATTTGAATCAATTCAATCCACTTCATCTCTGCAGCTGATAAAGTGAAGAAAATGGTTGGCACCCCGAACTGCCTAATCATCGCAATTGTTTCGTTTCAATTCCCAAAATGACGGACTTGATCTCAAACTCTTAAAACTTTTGAATGCGTTGTCAGATTTAATTGCTTTAGCGACAAATGATGAATTCAATGCATCATTGGCTGTCCACTCCTTTTTTGACCCTTTAGCTTTTCTTTGAAATATATTGACAGCACTCTGTGCTTCGTAAACTTGTTTTTGTTTATAGGCAAAGAACAGGTACGAAGTGCTGGCAGCACATCTCCTATCATAACGTCTGAAATCTGAACGAGCCATTTCACTAAACAATATTCTGATCTTATTTAACACAAATGGGCGGCTCTGTCTAGCAAATAATTTTGGGTATGCAAGGGAGGGGGCGTTTACATCACTTAGAATACCAATTGGCTTTTCACCTTCTCCAGGGGCGAATGCAATTGCACTTTGAGCGTCTTCATAGTCAATCAAAGTGTCCAAACAGCCGACAACTTCGCCTTCGTCATCACTTTTCTCATACTCAGTTTTTGGTTGCAAACCTTCATCTGCTGTTTGCGTTTGGCTCAATTGGGAAAAAGAATCTTCATACCACTTAAACCATTTATCGTCAAGTGTTATTCCCGATTCAATATAAGCGCTTTGTTTAATCAAATAATTTAAAGCCCTTTTGATGCTTTCGGGACGGACTTTCCGGAAAATTAAAGACGAATCATTTGGCTTACTACGGTCCGAAATACGACGCTTGAGTTCAATATTAATAACGTGAAGATCGTTTGGGTATCTCGGAAGTATTGTCAACACTTTGTTCACATCAATTGGAACATTGACAACATTTCCTTTCAACTGATATTGCCCTCCTCTTGGTAGAGACAGAATAGTTTTGAAGATAATTCTTCCCGCGACTAATTTTTCTTCTAAATCATTAAGCACTTGAAGTACTTCTGGTATTTCCGGAAACTCAATCCATTTGAAATCGCAATCTTTGGCATTTTCTTAGTTCTGATGTTTGAATAACACGTATTGCAAAATTGATGCTCAGTGTTATCAAAGCAAATGATTCGGTTGACAAAATCATTAAACGCTTTAGTGGACATTTGTTTAAAATTTTCTTTGTCGCGAAGTGCCTCAATATTGATTTTGTGCATATTTTCAGGGAACCACAAGCAGTCGCAACAAGAACATCTCTCAATTGGTTCCAATAACTTTTCTCGTTCAAATAACTCAATAAGTTTTTGACTTTCCAATGAATGCTTGCGTTTGTCAGCCATTCTTTGTCGCTCTTGATTGCGATAATCGGGATCTGATTGGCGTTTATCTGCTTTGCGTTGTTTCTCTTAACTGCAATAGTGGGGATCTGACTGTCGTTTATCTGATAAACGATGTCGCTCTTGAGTACAATAATCGGGATCTGATTGTCTTTTGTCTGATAAACGCTGTCGCTCTTGACTACAATAATCCGAATCTGATTGGCGTTTGTCAGCTTTGCGTTGCTTTTCTTGACTACAATAATCGGGGTTGTGTTTGACGCTTATCGGCTTTGCGGTGTCTCTCTTGACTGCGATAGTCGGGATTTGATTGTCGTTTTTCTGACAAACGCTGTCGCTCTTGACTACAATAGTCGGGATCAGTTTTACGTTTAATAGCTTTCCTGATCCTGTCCTTTTCCCTTTGTTGTTTTAAGTATTCGGGATCATTTCGCTTTTGGCGCAGTCGATCCCGTTCTTTACTCTTTCGTATGAACTTTTATACGAATGTAAAAGCTGTCTTTGATCGATTGAAATTTACTGCGTTTGAAATTTATAATACAGTGTGTACAGTATAAAATGCAGTACATGGGGATCTTGGAAACTGTAGGAGATACGATCTTGGTTAAATGGGACAAAAGTTGCATAATCATGAGGGTATCTCAGATCGGTTTTCAAATTTCAAAAACTTTTCATAGGTTACTAGATAGAGGCAAAAAACAAAAATTGACGATTTTTTTATTTGCTTATAGTTAGTCTACTAATTGAAATAGAATGTTCAAATTTGGTACATCATGGTAATTCCCCATTGCGCTTCACATTTTTAACTTAGATTTTGTCTAGGGCATCTAGATTTTGCGTGACGATGTTCAACTTTTTATTTTTAAATAGCCGCCATATTGGATTTTTACATTTTTGAAATGTTGACAAAAAACCCTTTCCAAAGATGTATAACATGGCTATGTTTGATTGAATCAAAACACTAAAAATCACATAATTATGTTTTGGTCGTAGTAGGCTTTAATTTCCATTATGACAAAGAGAAACAATTGCTCTAAAAATTTTAAACTCAATTTTCAGTGGTAATTAAAACAGTAAAAAACGTAGAAAATTGAAAATAAATCTGTATTAATCAGAACTTACATTGTCATTCATGTTCAGACAATTGCAAATTAACAATCAAGGGAAAAAATATAACAATAGTCAGCCACATGAATTCATTATTTATTTTAAATGTTCAAATAACCCCCCATTTTGTTGAACACACAACCGACACCTTTTATAAACATGTTTACAAGATCATCTTATCATAGTTGGAGTTATTTTATTTACGGCCTCTTGGACTGCTTGTTGTAATTGGCCTACATTATCATACGTTTTTGAGTACACACGACTTTTTAAATGGCCCCATATAAAGAAATCTAGAGGAGTTAAATCCGGTGATCTCGCCGGCCACTTAATTGGTCCCCGATTTCCAATTCAGTTTTCATTACACTCAGAATTAAAAAAATTTCTAATAATCAGAGCATTGTGGGGTGGAGCGCCATCATTTTGAAAAATTATATTTTGCAAAGTAGCGAGTGGAAGCTCCATTAGTCTATCTGCCACATTTCCCTGCAATAAATCTAAATATCTCGCAGAGTTTAAATTTGCATCATAAAAAAACGGACCTATAATGTACCTTCCAATAATACCAATCCAGACGTTGAATCCCCATTTAACTTAATGTCTAACTTGGCGGTTCAAATGTGGATTTTCATCTGACCAAAAAATTGTATTTTTGCGGTTGAACATACCACAATTCGTAAATTGACTTTCGTCAGACCACAAAATTGTATATGCAAAATTTGAATTTTCGTTGCACTTTCTGATGTACCAAGCACAAAATTCCATTCTTCAAATTTGATCTTCAGTACGCAATCCCTGACATGGTCGTTCATGATATGGATGGTACTTGAAACGTTTTAAAATAGCTCTTGCCGTAGAATGAGCAACACCTGTTATATTCTGAATTTGTCTAAGAGAAGTACGAGGATTTTCGACAACTGTTTGTAAAACGCTGTTTTCATTATCTTTTTTAATTTGCCTATTTCTCTTAGACAAGCCAAAACTACCATAATTTATTAAATTATTTTGTAATCTCCAAAACATACATATGTTTGGTTGATGTTTTTCTGGGTATTTGTTTAAATACAATTCAGCGGCTTTAACATCATTCCTTCCAGAAAGAATAAAACATTCTAACATTTGATATTTATCACGGTTAGTAAAGCCATCCATTTCAAGCGCAAATGCTTTGCTTAAATTTCTATGTAAATTAATTAAATAAAATTTAATAAAAACCCTTAACCACAAAAAATATTTAAATTACTAGATACGTATTTCGACCACTATGTGGTCATCATCAGTAGAGAAAAAAAAAAATTAGCTGTATAATTTACTATATTGTTGCTTTAAACACTATCGAGGATATTCTCCTCACCCGCAGGCTGGTGATCTCAACAACAAACAAGTGAATTGTGACATTATAACTTAAATCTACCTAATTTATACTAATTCTAAATTTATTGAAGCGGAACCAGTTTAATCTTGCTTTCTCATTGGTTGTTGACCATTAGGGAAAGCAAAGCAGATGACTCTATTGGCCCTTTATCGGTGTTTAAGAGGGGTCCTTTATGTTTAACAATTTTAATTGATTCATAGGCATTTAAGGAGGAAAACGTTGGTACCGCTTTTAACAATTTAACATTTTCTAGTTTAACTGGGTGGCTGGTTTCAAATATATGTTTGGCGACCTGAGACCTTTCATATTTACCATATTTGAAGTGAGCAATGTGTTCTTTAAATCTTGTTGTTATATTCCTCTTGGTCTGACCAATATATTTTTGAAAACACCCTGGCCCTGCACAACTAATTTCATAAATCCCCGACTTTTGCAATTTTTCCACCTTGTCTTTTGGATTACCTAGCAAATCTTTAATTTTATTAGTATTAGTGAAAGCAATTTTGAAATTACACTGTTTGAATATTTTATCAAGACCCTTTGTGGTTTTGTGAAACGGAAGTTTAACATATTTAACATTATCGTTAGAGGTGGTTGATTGCAAAGTCGTTGATTTACGGATGTTGATCCTACTTTTACACTTTCTAAAAATATTATCTATAATATCAGAAGAGAAACCATTGTAATTCGCTATTTGTTTAATAAGAGCAAATTCCTTATTAAATCTGTTTTTATTTAAAGGAAATTCAATAATCTATTAATTAAAAGTTAAATGAAGCCAACTTATGTTGTATGCTATGATTAGAGGAAGACAAAATAAAGCGATTTACATTGGTTTCTTTTCTATAAATGTCAAATTCTAATTTATTACCATTTCTAATTACTAATGTATCTAAAAAGGGTAATTGTCCATTATTCTCTACTTCATACGTAAATTTTATGCTTTGAAATTTTGAATTCATTTCTTTAAGAAAATCATCAACATTTGATTTAGAAGTGTCAAAAACTGCAAAAATATCATCCACGTACCTAAACCATATTCTTGGGAAGTATTTGGAGTTTTCTTTTAACTCGGTTTCAAAACGAGACATAAATAAATTTGCTATGAAAGGTGATAAGCTATTTCCCATTGCTGTGCCTTCATGTTGTTCGTACAACTTGTTGTTGAATTGAAAACAGTTCTGGGACATGCAATGCGAAACAAGCTTGATATAGTCCTCAACTTTATCATCATCAATATCACTATCTATAAGAACATCCTTTAAATATGTTAAAGTACGTGGTATTGGAACACTAGGGAATAATGAACTGACATCAAATGAAATTAAGATTTCGTTCTCTTCTAATGTGATATTTTTAATTTTATTAATGAACTCTAAAGAGTTTTGTGCAGACAAACTATTAAACTTTAAATACTTAAATTCATTTGACAGCCATCGTGATAAATAGTAAGTCGGTGAGTTGATACCTGAAACTATTGGTCTCATCGATTTATTATTTTTGTAAATCTTTGGTAAACAGTAAAGCTTTGGCATTTCAGGATTCGAAATTTTTAATTTTAATTTTAGTGTGGGCGAAATTAGGTTTGGCCATTCTTTCAAAACAGACTCTGTTGATTTAATCATTTTATTTAAAGGAACTTTATTTTTACGTTTTTTGACTATTGGTCTGTAAGCACCCTCTGACAGCAAAGTCTCTACTCTATCAACATAGTCTTGTTTATCCAGAATAACCAACCTATTCCCCTTATCAGCCTTTAAATAATAACAATTCTTTTGTCGTAAATCTTTAATAATCAGATGATCTTTCCTTGTTTGTACTGAGGCATTCCTTGCGCAAGTGCTGTTTTTTTAAACTGCACTACTTGAAACATAAAATAAAGGACAAACTTTGACGTTCCTCAGATGTTGAGCAATTGTTTCTCTTTGTCATAATGGAAATTAAAGCCTACTACGACCAAAACATAATTATGTGATTTTTAGTGTTTTGATTCAATCAAACATAGCCATGTTATACCTCTTTGGAAAGGGTTTTTTGTCAGCATTTCAAAAATGTAAAAATCCAATATGGCGGCTATTTAAAAATAAAAAGTTGAACATCGTCACGCAAAATCTAGATGCCCTAGACAAAATCTAAGTTGAAAATGTGAAGCGCAATGGGGAATTACCATGATGCACCAAATTTGAACAATATATTTCAATTAGTAGACTAACTACGAGCAAATAAAGAAATCGTCAATTTTGTGTTTTTTGTCTCTATCTAGTAACCTATGAAAAATTTTTGAAATTTGAAAACCGATCTGAGATACCCTCATGATTATGCAACTTTTGTCCCATTTAACCAAGATCGTATCTCCTCCAGTTTCCAAGATCCCCATGTACTGCATTTTATACTGTACACACTGTATAGACGAAATCGGAATCACGGCCATGCAGAAACCGGATAGAGTGGAGGCTAGAAGAGGATTTAAACTAATAGACAGAATAACGTCTGCGGAACGGGGTTCATTAGTGACACTAGCGATTACTGTTTCAGCTTCTGGCAATACGGTGCCCCGCTTTTTTCATATTTCCTCGAAAGAACTATCGCAAAACATTTTGTACGGATTGGTCCAGTTGGTAGTAAAAGTGATGCGAATCCCTCCGGATGGATGACCGAGACGCGGTTTGTAAAATTTTCAGAACACTTTGTAAAGAATGAAAGAAGTTCAAAAGAGAGGCCGGTATTACTGCTACTTGAATCATGAATCTCATGCGTCTACAGTTGCACTAGATTATTTAAAACAAAACGGAGTAACTGTTTTATTATTTCCTCCATATTGCATCCATAAACTTCAGCCTTTGGACCGAAGTGTTTACGGACCGCTAAAAAGTATGTCAACGCCGCATGCGATTTATGGATAACAAATGATCTGGGTCAAACCATGACCATTTATGATATTCCAGCAATTGTAAAATCAGTTCTACCCAATGCAGTCAACCCAAAAAATATAATGGCGGGTTTTAGAGAATCTGGAATAAGCACGCAGATATTTTTCCGCCTTAGAAGTTTATGGCTGGGTATTCAACAAATCGGCCAATTGAACCTGCTGCACCTACTGGTCAGCCACCCCTAGGACGAAGTCAAGTTACTGTACAAACTAATTGACCTTAATCTGACTTGAAACACTTTAATATGGCTCCAACCGAGTCTGCTACACTTCCTCCTCCAAATAATTTACATATTCCCGAGGCAACTGATACTGCATTATATTATATTCCATCTGCAATTCCTAGTACAAAATTCTATACTACTGGCAAATAATCAAAAACAACGGTTACATAATCTGATATAACACTTCTGATCTTCAAACTGCTGCAACTTTGAACATCAATTTTGGCGCACATTTATTGGAAAACTTACGACCGCTGCCTAAATCCAGTGCTAGAAAAACACAAAGTAGACGTGGAAAAAAGAGACGTTCAACTGCTATTCTCACAGATACACCAGTCAAAATTGCTTTAGAAGAAGAGAAAAAGGTGATACAAGAAAAGAGAACAACTGTTACTGCCAGAAAACAAAAAATAGTTAGAACAAAATTTTGTTGCACAACAATTAAAGCGACTGTTGGTCGTGCTACAAAAGATTTATTCAAGAAAAAAATACAAAGAAACGGTGCTCTCTTGAATTAATTTCAGACAAAGACGCTGACGAAGATACTTTTGGTCTGGTTTGCATGGAGCTATATTCCAATAGTCGTGCTAGAGAGAACTGGGTACAGCGCGTTAAGTGTCGATTCTGGGTGCACGACGAATGCACCGATGGTGAGATGGAATCATATAGATACCACAACGTTACAATGTTAATAGGTTATTAGGTTCTACTTATATTTGTTACTTTTGACTAAAAAGTAAAATCTTTCTAGGTTGCGCTGTTAATTTTTTTAATTAAATTGCTTTTGATTTATATGGTCGTAATGAATACCCGCATATTTTTTAAGTTTGTGTTATTTTATATTGGGTATTTATATGTATATTTGTGATATACCTTCAAGTGTAGGTATATTGTATATCTATATGACAACCTACCCCAATAGATATAAAACCCTGCCCCAGTAGGGGGAGGTTGACATAAGCTGCACAGCTTACTACTAACCTCTCATAAGAGCCTTTGTAATCGAATTAGGAATATAAACATCCACAAAAATATTAAGTGATGTTTACGTTATCGTACTGTAATATACTGATGTCACAGCAATAAATAATAATCTCAAAAAAATCAAACACGCAAATTTATGGACAACCAACCCCAATCTCCCCTACCTTATAATAAACGCTTCAAATTGTTAACCATGAATTTGATGGATAGCCTGCAACGTTTATGCATTTCCATTACGTACACCTCTGTACATCATATTCGCATATCCGTTCATTACTGTCATTACCCGTTACTTTAATTATAAAATTTATAATTTCACGTAGTCTAGTTTTAATGTCTTTCATAAATACCTACAACAATCAATTGTTTTCGAAAAAATAGATATATAGCTTTAAATAAAAGTGAACAAATTGGGCCGCTTACTAATATTACTGTAACAATTTCTAAGCAAACTTAGCAGGCGTACGTCAATAATTTTTTCTGGTAGTTTGTTTGTTTGGTGTTGTATACATGTTTTGTGTTTTTTAAATTTTGAAATGTTATATATGTTTTTAAATTCTCCCTGAAACAATTAGTTTTCTATTTGAAGAAACGACCGACATATTATTATACGGAGAGGCTCAAAAATATGGAAGAATGACGGTGCGGTTGTACGAACAAAAATTCCTTAACCGCCAAAACCTCGTCACTCAGTTTTTGCTAGCATTGAAAGATGACCAGTAAATCCAAAAATTAAATAATTAAAACGAATAATGCAGGAAGGCAAAAATACAAGAACTGTTCGTATTGAAGAAGTAATATTGAATAACATTTTTGAGAGGCCGTCTTTAAATACTAGAACAATAGGTAAAACCTTAAATGTGAAAAATAGTATTGTATCGGAAATTTTGCGAAAACAATTATTACAGTCCTCAAATTTACTGAAGTGCAAGTGTTACGACCACAAGATTATGCACTACATGTAGAATTTTCTAATTGGTTTAATCGCAAATTTTTAAAAATATGTTCTTTACACGGATGAAGCAAAATTTACGAGAGAGGGAATTTTCAACTCCTGAAACAGCCACGTTTGGGATGAAGAAAATCCCCATTGTATTCGCCAACGTAGATTCCAAAGTATATGTTCAATAAATGTGTAGATATGTATGATTAACGTTATGTACTTTATATTAAAGAAACTAAAATTAGGTGTTATTCATTATTCTACTGTACTTTGTATAAGGCAAATAAAAATTAGCATTGGATGGTACTTATTATTCTACAGCAATCCGAATTATAACTCGAATATAAGTGTTCTATAGGCTGTTACTCGCAATTACACTTTCTTTAAAAATATTTGAGCAAACAAATTTAAAAGAAAAAAATCTTAGACCAAAGTTTATTTTAAAACTATAATTGTGGGGCAAAATTTATGAAAAATTCTACCAGAAATGGTATTTCCATATTGCGTAGTATGAAGGAGTCACGTGGCTATTTGGTGGATTAATAGGTGGTTTGTACATAGTTTTGAAAAAACTAAATTCCAGTCGAATTTTATACATTCGGGCTATTTAAAAATATAATTGTTTGTCACTTGTATCTGCTAAGGCAAACAACCTACAGAGGTAGTACAAAATTAAATCTTAAGCAAACCAACATAGTTCAATTGATTACTCAAGCGCGATAACAAATAGCCGGAAATAAAACAACTATTTAATCTTTGGGTAATACGAACAGAATAACGTAATGCTCTTATGCAGTTTATAAACTCGGAACGAGCGGTTATTGCTAGGTGAAATAAAATATTCTTGTGTTTTAAAAATTAAAAACTATAGAACGAATACAAAACAAGGTAATTTAATTTTCCTTTAGAATTGTGTAACGTAATAGTACTCGCAAATAAAAATATACAAAGTAAGTCTATAAATTGTACCACTATGTTGTTTATAAATAAAAATAAAACATGGTGCCCGAAGTTTGATATAAAATAGAAAAACGTGGTCTTTTAACATGGATGACAGAAACTAAGCCATCGCGCTGATTACGTAGTTTTGAAAGTCAAGACGGCCGACAAAATTATAGGTTAGAACATATAAAAACCCGTTGAAACCCAGTCGACCACAACTCGTTCGTTTTTCCAAGGTTTGAATTTTTAAAGTCCTGCTATACTATTGCCCTACAACACCGTCAGTCAGAGCTACCACTCTTTTCGATTTTTAAAACGCAAGCGTTGCGATTGGTGGTCCGTAGAGTATGGAAGACGTTTCCGGCGTTTCTATTTGTAGATTTCAGAACATAGACGTCGCGAACAGGGCGCACCCATTGGTGTTAAATGTACTGAACGAGCCGCAAGAATCGGAAAAAGATTACGCCTTTTAATTTCCCGTTTAATCCTTAACTCCGTTCGGGTGTCTTAGGAAACCTTCAGTTCGCGTTCTATAAGGTGTATAAAGTAGGCACGCAAGAGCAAGCTCTTTATTTATAATTTAGTTCGCTTACAAGCTTCACCAAAGTCTTATAGTGCGGATTTTGTTTTGTACTAAAATCGTACAACGCTTTTAAATGCGAACCATGTCACGTCTACTTTACCAGGAATGCCTTCAAGCGGCACCAGGTAAAACAGCATGGTACATCCCCATCGCGGGTTAAGCGTTCAGTCAAACCAGTAACAGAAAATTAAACTGCGAGTCGTGCAACATTACCTTTACCAGAATGGACAGTCTATAGAGGGATCATGTTAAACGGCATGGCGTGACCTCGTCGGGATCGGAGTCCATCTCCGCCGGCAGTAGAAAAAACTACTTCCAAACAAGGATGAGTTAGTATGCGGTGCAATGTGTGCGATGTAACTGTGACGAAATTGCGTGCACTGCTCATCTACACAGCAATAGGCATAAGAGAGCAGCAGCTACTGCTAGCGAGAGAGACAATGTGCTGGAAATACTTCACACAGCGTTTAAAAACCGCATGGTCAGCTATCGCATAAAGAAGATCGACGCTGGCAATGGAGTATCCGAAGAGTTTCTGATCATGCAGAAGCATGGATTTATTCGTTTGGCCAGCGAAAAATTAAAGAGCATACGGCTATAAAGGTTAATTGTAAACTTTATGGTGCGTCCACAAAAATGAGTATTGGTCAGGAAACTACTAGTGTAAAATCGTTTATCACAAAAAATGTGACCATAACACCTAGCAGGAATCTTCGACACGAGTACGCAAACTCTTGCGAGGTTATGCGGCAGAAGTTAGAAAAATTTAGATGGTTTTTGGAGAAAGCGCTTTACTTGGAAGTGAGAGCCCAGTGGAATAAAAAGAAGAACCTTGCAAGACCGAAATAAAAATTTAAATTTTATACCTAAATTAAGTTATAACACTTTGTCTGTAAAAATATATGTGTATTAAAATAGATGGTTAGCGTACACTGTATATTTATAATTAAATAAAAGTTTTTTAAAAGAATGTTTCGTACTTTTTACTTACACCAATTTTGTAAATGGAGTTGAACTAAGATTAAATTAATGGTAGATTCAGGCATTCAAGAAAATTTTAGACCATCCACTACTTTAGGCGTTAATGAAATGTTTACAAACAAAAAGTTATAAAATTGGGGTTTGTGGGATGGAAGGGTTGGTCCTAGATTAAAAACAATGTCGGATTGGGACCTCCGAGAAAATGTGAGCATATCCAATATTTTATACGCTAAGAAAAGTTATAAAATTGGGTTTGGGGTTGCAACATGGCCAGAGATTGGTCCTAAAACAAAATTAATGTCGGGTTCGGAATTAAAAGAAAATTTTAAATCATCCAATACTTTACGCAAAAGGAAATGTTTATAAATTGAAAGGTTGTAAAATTGGGATATGTGGGTTGTGAGGATTGGTCCTAGACTAAAAGCAATATCGGATTTGGAGCTCCAAGAAAATTTGTGCATATCCAAATATTTTATACGCTAAGAAAGTGTTTATAAATTTATAACATTGGGGTTTGGGGTTGCAACTTGGCTAGGATTTGGTCTTAGTACAAAATTAATGTCGGGTTCTGACTTCCTAGAAAATTTAGGTCATTCAATAATTTACGCGTTAAGGAAATGTTCATAAATAGAAAAATTATAAAATTAGGGTTTGGGGGTTGTAAAGTTTGGTCCTAATTTAAAATTTTAGCCCATCCAATACTTTAGGCGTTATTGAAATGTTTATAATTAAAAAAGTTATAAAATTGGGATTTAGGAGTTGTAACTCGATAGGGTTGATCTTAAGATAAAAAATTAAATAGTGGGAATATAAGAGTCGTGCGGAGACGATAGGCATCGAGAGGTATCTCGAAAATTTTATAGGTTAGATTATCAATTTTTGAGGTAGGGGTAGTGGGGGTAAAAATGATTTAAAAACAGTAGAGCTAACCTAGGTTAGCTCGCTGGCGCTGCGGCGTCGAACTCCAACCGGAGGATCCTCCGGGTAGAGTTGAAACCTCTGGGTGAAATTCCCACCCTCCTTATAGTGATTAGTGTGTTTCAGAGAGCAAAATCTGTCCTAATTCAACTATCAACATCCTACTCACGAAAACTTTAGTGTACGGCACTGTTGTTGAAACGGAAGAAGGAGTAATAGGGAGAATTCAGGCCGCTGCAGCAGTTATTCAATTTAATCTAATTATTTTGACAAAAACACGTATGGCAATGTGGAATCGTTGTATGCTTTGCTATCAAGTTGATGGTCAACAATTTGAAGGGTTATTGTAGAATTTAGTATTTCTTATTTTGTTGGATTTTAATTTCTGTCGGTACTTGTAATAAATACCAATAAATACACTTCTGTGTAAAGCTAAATATTGCGAAAACTGCGATTTTAGCATAATTGAAGTTTATGACTTTTGTATCATGGATAAATACAGATTTAAATAAAATAAGAAAAATAGTAATTTTGTCAGTGTCTGTCTATTGTATTGATTTATAGTGTCGTAACAGTCAAACATGATGTCTTTATTTATTTTATATTTCTGTTATTTACTAACCATTACTTTTTTTTTATTTCAGCGGGGCCAATCGGTCATGAGTTTTTAACTTTTTTACTATGAATCCTTCCACTCTACAACATTCTTCTTTCGTATTTTTGTTGTGGTAATCGGTGCGGACTACTTACGTTGATTTCGTTGCTTTCTTCGTTGCCTGCACGAAGTACCTCAACGAGTAGAACTTCAAAATTGTTCATGCTTTGATATTAACGTTCATGTTCAATTTCACATTCTAACTTGGTAAAATTATTCCTTATAAAATAGACAATGGTTAAAATTATATTCTTCACAGAAACTACGGGTTAAGATAAACATGTGAACGCTTAAGAGAATCACAAAATGAGGATTAAACATATGTTCTATTCAGTTAAGTTAGTTGCCAATAAAATTTAATGATAAAACAAAAATCTGAATATTAAGATAAACTTGCCCAATAAAGATCCAAATTATCTAGGTACCTACTTGACACGACTCGCGTCAACAATCAACCTCACCCACGTGTTTCCTTTTTCAACATGGGTCATGATTTATAATGTTCAATTCTAAGTGCGACATGTGTACTAAAGGCAATTAGTGTTGCAGTGTCAGAACTGGCTGTTTAAAAATTCACAAATACTAACGATTTTTATAATATAGGCCAATAAGACGCAGTTGCTTTGTTGAGTAACAGAAGGTACAAATAGCACTTCTTTCTCTGCTATTTGTTTTCCGTTCGTTTCTGTTTAACTTCAAAATATTTCTCGTATTAACATAACTTAATCCAAAATCAGAGAACGTTGCTGCAGGGAAAATCTCTTTACATCCTTTCCATACATTTTCTTGTTCGAAATAAATTTATATTTTAGATGCATTTAAGAGTCAAAGAAGATAAAACAAAGGGTTTATAGAGAACTCCACTATAGTCCGTTTTCTTTTCCAATCATAAAATATAGGTCATTGATTTTAGATTGCTTAGAAATGTATCCTGCTATGTGAGATTTACTAACGTAAGGAGTTTTCAATAGTGCTATTGGTTCTGAAAGAATATTATCTTGCTACAAATCGTTTATAATAGAGGTTTAATTCAGCTTTAGAAAATAATGAAAGAAGTGAAAATTAACGCTGTATTAGTTGTGTTAATTACTGTACTATTTATTGGTTCAACTCCAAATATTTTAAGAGTATTTTATAAATCATTAGGATATTGCCTAATTTAAAAATTATTTATTCATTAAGGATTGCTATCTCAAAACTTACCCGAGCTGCACCGAATACTTTCCAGAATGTGCCGACTTGTATTATAGTAAGATTGTAATTCGCCCAAATTGAATTTAACTGTTTTGTTTGTGTTTCAATGAAGGGATGAAGAAAACATAATAAAAAAAGCAAATGTTAAGGATTTTGTATAACATGCTATACTCGTTGATCAAGTACGCTTTTTTTTCTTTGTACGCTAGCCACCATTTCTATTGCAAGGTTAGAACGAATCTTCTTTGCTTACGATTTCTCGTTCACATAAGCCACTTTCATATCGTGTATCATTTAAGCAGATTAAAATTAGAGCTTAAACTCCTCATTTCGCACTACATCTTTTGAGATAATTCTTTAAATAAATCTGTCTTTTGCATTTCCTCTTAATCTTTTGAGATAAGTAAATCTTCCTCATTTATTCCAGCTTCCCTCGTTTCTCACTCATCTATTGAGATAAAATCTGTCCTATAGATTTTTCGAGTAACCAATTTTGAGTAGTAGAGTGCTGAGAGCGGAACTGGCGCATTTTTGTTCTTTAAAAATTTTCCCTGTTCTTTGGGGTATTTCCAAAGATATAAAATATGTATTTATTCTAGAATTTTCCGTCAGAATTTTTTACATTTGACCACCTCTTTTTGAGTTACACCCCTTTAAAACGAAACTAGACCAAATATTTGCTCTTTGGAATTTTTTATGGTCGCAAAAATTTTTTCGAAAGTTTAAGACGTATTTAATACGGAATTTTTCAGGGAATTTGAATCTTATTGAATTTTACAAATCGGATCACCACTTACAAAGTTACAATCCTCGGTACGAGTTTTCTGCAACTATTCATGATTAACTTTCCGCACCCGCACAACAAAAATTTTTTGAATAACCAATTTCTCCTGCATTCCAGTGGTGTCGCATATAAAATTAGTCTAGAATTTTCCCAGCTACCCGAATCTCTTAAAACTTTTTTTAATCGGAGCAACCCTCATAGAGTAACTACGACTTTTAGATTGTTTACCAATACCAATTGTTATCGGTATTTTTAATATTAAGCTGTCGTGTATGGTATAAGATTGGTTTTGTTTTTCTAAAATATAAGAATTTTATTTCATAACCAACCTTTCCTAGAGTCACAACCCTGAAACAGATTTTTCTCTGAATACCTTAGAGGTTTCGAATAGAAACCTAATAAAAGATGAAACATAATAAAAAATCGTTTATTCAATGTAATCATTACAAGTGGTACGAGTTGCTAGTCAATCAATATTTTGAATGCTCTAAATTTAACAAAATATTAGCCGTCCAGCAAACACCACGGGGAGGTTAATACCTCCCCGGTTAACAACCCTACCACTTCGGTATCACTGAAACTTTCGGACCAACTCAAAACAATTTTAAATCTTTATCGAAGTCTAGAGTCAAGTCTTTAAGCAATTTAAAAGATTAACACAAAGTTTGATTAGAATACCATAACTGATGCGCTGCTATCAAAAAAGTTTTTCTAGAACGTATTTTATTTTGTGTATAATTTAAATCTGTTAGCATTTGCAAACCCCTTACCTTTTGGAACATAGAGCTACCTAAATATTTTTGAAAACCGATTTATTAGAGGAAGGAAACTTATTTTAAGTTACACAGACGCTAGTCTGCATATTAACTAATAAGCAATCACATTTTTAAAAACCTCTTATAGTTTGGAATCAATGATAAATTCAAAATCAAAGACTTTACTAAAAACGCTTCAAATGAAATAAATGAATCACCGAGGTGAAGTACACACATTGTTAAGTTATAAAATTTTAACCATTTGTATATCATTTTGGGACTGCGATTTAATTATTGCTAATGTAGAAAAGCGAAGCGTTAACAAGTTTACAATTATTGTTTAAAAACATGGCAAGGTCGAAATTTAATCCTTCAGAAGAATTTTAAAGTAAAACTAGGTATTCCCAATACCAGCAACGTATATTGGTGTATATTAAAATTAGAGAATGTCGTGGGCCGTAATTAACATTTCGAAATAATTTTCCGTGCGACTTTCCAAGCGGTACTATCTTAACATCTGTATATAATGTTGATAATTTTTATTACATATCAAATTTTACTATATTACAAGCAGAGATAGTAAAAAAAGGTAGATGTAGACCTAGATCAGATAGTGATAGATGCAGACTGTGCAAATTTCAGGGAATATGTAGGTTAGTTCAGAATAGGAAACAATGAAGGTACGCGTCTAACCAGTTCCAGGACTGAAGACATGATGATGATCAAATTTTACAGCATTCTTATTTATGAATTTCTAAACATCTAACCCGCTTTCCCTACGCTTATCCTTAATTGCATTTTGCACCTATTATGTGTACATTTTTCACTTGTATAACTCATCAACTCAGTCTAAAATTTTCCCAGCTTCCTGAATCTGAAAGAGGTTTTGAAATCGGAGCACTATCCTAACCACTACCTCTATTTTTAGATTTTTTGCCAATATCAATTGTTACCGGTACTTTAAAAATAAATCCATTTTTCAACCTATTAAATTAAAGTTTACAAAAGAATTATGTTAATTTACTAAAAGCAATAGCGAATGACGCTCAAATTCAAATTTCTCCGACCTTCGAATTCTAATTCCATGAGTTTTAGAAATGTGTAATTAAATTTCCCGTTTACATCACTAATGCCCTATTTTGCTATAAAACCATCAAATCTAGTCAACTCTTTTATTTTACATTGTTCGCTTAAAGTCAGCGCTACAATATTATTGCTCACGTTTTCAGCAAGTCAACGTTTTATTAATACATTATTCGAAACATTCGCCGTGTGAGGACTATCGACTAAAAGATAAACTGAACTTGAAACGTAGAAGAAATCAAGATTTTAACAGTTTAGTTCATAAATTATTAATCAATAAATTTTTTTAATGAATATTTTAAGTATCTCGTGCAGTGTGTGTAAAAGCGTTTTTACTGGGGGTGAAGCCGTGAACAAACACGACGAGAAGTACATTGAGATGATTTATTTCTAGGATGAATTAGAAAATTACCGACTGAATGGGGGTAAATTAGAGATTTAGAAAAACACTCGACCGTAGCGCATGGAGAATGTATAACGCAGCAATTCAGATAGACAGAACTATGTTGCTATTTGAAAAACCATATGCCTTAATAAAATTTTTTTCCAAAATTATAATTGTAGGCCTGAAACCCCCGTTGACAGCATTTTGCAGACCGTACTTGATGTATCTATCGATGTATTTAGGAAATTTATATCAAATCTTCCATATATTATATGCAATATGAAAGTTGGTGTGCGGAATCAGATATGCAAATTTGATAACTTGCATTTTTATTTAAATAAGAATTGCTTACTGAATATGGTAACATTTGATGAGGATTATATGTTGTTAACCAAAGAAACTTTACAGCACTTTTTAGGAATAACTCAAGTCCTTCTCAACTATGCTAATACTTTAAAAGAACTAACAGAAAACGGTGCTCCTAATATTGACGTTTTTGCTAGATGTAGCAAGGTAAGGAATAATAGGAATGAAGTTTTACAGGATATCGCACACGATATAATTAAAAGCAAATGTAGCAATAGTGATATTGGTGATATGTGATACGAATTTATAAAAACTTATTCAAGATTATTTGCAAACTGTATGTATAGATAAGTTGAGTATATGGAAAAGTACAATAGGTTGTAACGTGCAGTTTCCATAGCTGAACATTGTACGCTTCCTTTCTGTTAACGTACTTAAAAATACATCGTTTTTAAGTAGATCGCTGTTTGTATAAAGTAAATACTTTCGAATAGTTTTTATATTGTATGCAATTTAACTCGCGTGTATTAATTAAAGATAGATAAATTGAAGCTTGATTCTTATTAATAAATAAATTCCAACTTATCGGAAACGATAAACAGCCTGTAATTAATTATTAGATACGATCGTTACATTCACGTTTTAGATGTTCCTTATGTTATTAGCGAGGTAGATAATAAGTCGATAAGCGGTTGTAATAGCGAGCAGTTTGGAGTTTTGTTTTGTGTTCCGATATGTGAAGTACTTTAAAAATACGCTTTCCTGTTTGCTTTGCGGGTATACTGTTTGCTTTTGCTTTGAAGAGAGTGTGAAAAAATGCGATGTTGTTTGTTGAACCCAAGCTCGTTTTTCACTAAATAAACTGTGATAAAATACAAAGAACGGTATATAATTTGTTATAAAGTGCTTATAATGTGTTTACTCGACCGCACGTGTTTTACGGAAAATTGACTGACGGTTTTACTTTAGTGATACACGTGTTTGACTCATTGTGTTTTTTTTGTTGGTGCTTTGTCTTTTTAATACTTAGACTGTGGGTGCGATCTAGTCTTTGTGATCCTTTTCTTTTTATTAGCGTAGTGCATACTTTGGAGTAGCCAAATACCGTTTCAAGCTTGAGTGTGTCTAAAAACAAAATTCTAATTCTAATTCTAATTCTAATTCTAATTCTAATTTTAAATTCTTATTACTATTTTTCTTTACAATTTGTGTTACAAAATATTTCGGAATTATTGTCTCAGGAAATAGAATTAACAAGAAATTTATCAATGCTACCTGGTTCCATCAGCGTGATAATGTCTGCTGCTAAAACCAGTGAAATACGTAGGTGTGATTAGTGTAAAGTGTAAGAAATTCCATTAACACCCTCACAATCAAGGGTAAAGTGCTTGGCTAGTGCAGGACCTCGTGAATCCCACACTTCAAATGCAAGGGAGCGTTCCTGAAGAACCTTTTGTAAGTTGAACTATTTCATACTTATTATTACTTTAAATATCTATCCGTGTTTTGCAATATTCTTCGTCGTTCTGATACCTTTTACAATAGACTTGCCTGCTATTAAAAAAAAAAAGAAAGAAAAAAAAACAATCAATACTACTGAATTACTCATATCAATTGTGTCTTATCTATTTATCTTTTGTTAAAATTTTGTCTGCTTTATGTCTAATTGATGTGTGAGGAAACGTTTCTGCTACTCCCCAATATTACCTCACTTTGTACTAAAAATTTTTGTATTGCTTTTACCGTTGTTATATTATATAGATTATCTAAACAGTTTCTTTTTTTTCATTCTACATAGTAGTGAATAACTTAGACTTTTCATTACTGCTATGCTTTTTCTTTATTTCAGGTTTGCAGGACTAATGTTTTTTTTGCAGGTTTACTATTCTAATTTCTTTTATTGCAGGTACTGTTACTAACTCCTTACAGCCGCGTGAGTCAGTCAGTCAGTCTGCTTTCTACAACCCCCTCCCTACTCTCCGATTGAGCCCGGTCATTTCTTTGGCTTTCTTTGTGTTACGTAGCATCGATTTGGCGCCCAACGTGGCTGCCACAAAAAAAAACGTAACAAGGTACACACGAGTGATGCTTAAATTCTAAAACTATAGATTTTAGGAAAATTTCTGTTACTATAATCTTGTATATTACGGTTTATTGTCTTGTACCTTTCTAAGTTGTTGTATTTTAACTACAGATAATTAATAGCTATAAATAAAAATATGTTATAGTTTTAAATAAAACGATACTGATTAATAATTTTGTAAAACGTTTAAAGTACCCTTTTGATAAATACACACCTTTGTTACAATTTTCGTCTCAAGAACTTAGATACCCATTTCAGTTATTTGGCCATTTGAACAATTAAATAATACCAATGTATACTTTATATACTAACATGTACAAAAATAATTTCTAGTTTTACATAATTTATTTCTTATAATAGCAGTAGTTGCGGTGGTGCTCCTCGTTTTTCGATTATACTAGTTTACTATAAACAGAGGAGTAAAGTCACAGAAATGGCACACAATTTCCCTGCTCTTGGAGTACCATTTGACGAAACATCTTGCCACTAACCAATTTCCTCTAATACAGACATCTTCGTTTACTACAGCTGAACTCATTATCATAAGAATACATGCTGATTGTTGGAGTTTAGGAAATGTTGATACAATACCTGATACCCATAATACTCAACGAACGGTAAAAATTGGAATATGTAAAGAAAAACTAGCTTTCCATAGAGATATTGTTCTCGAAGATATTGCTACCACCACAGCCGGATTTCACAGACAGGTATAGACACCGCATCCATATTATATAAATTTTTACATTAAAACTTACAGTTTAGTATATGTTCCAACTGAATATCCGCCAATAGTTTTATAACCCCTCATATCCTCGATTATTTTCATAAAATCACCCAAATCTTCGGGTAGTACTGACACAGCAGTACAGTGCTGTATTGCTTACTCGTATGAGTGACAGATAAGACATTTTTATCGAAAACCGTTGCCACCGTTCTTTTTTTTTACTCCTATAGAGCATTCTGAAATCTTCAAATAACCTCCCCAAAGTCTTTATACGCATTTGTTTAATCGTTTTTTTAAACTTTACAATCGACAAATAATAACTTCCAAGCGAACAGTACTTTTATATGAGTATTCGAATATGTCCTGGTTGTACCCGATTCGTGTGTACACATGAAACAACAGGTAGGGAATGTAACCTCTGAACTCATACACTGCATTCCTTAGGAAAATGATAAGGAGTGCAAAAATAATTATAGCTGCAAACTGGGATCCATTACATCAACTAATTGTCTTTTACGAAAATGGATGATTCCTTCTCCAGATTTAAAAACGACCTTGCTTCTTGGATTAACCAGGTCACATTCATCTCTTGGATCCGATGCATTCACTAGCCTTTTTGTTGCATGTCATATCCTTTCCCGTCCGAGTTATGATAAAACGGCGACCTATAGGTCTTTATTGCATACTTTCATCTTTATGGTCTGAGCGACTGAATCCATCAATAGACGTTTTGAAACTGGTTGTGTATTCATATAGCTTATTCTATTATACCCTCCTCTCTTAGTTCTTCTATTATAGACACCGTTTCGTTAATGTTTTCTTCGCTTGAATTTCCAGCCTTGTTGGATGTATGCAATAATTATAACCGGTCGATTAATTTTGAATATTGTCTAATATACATATTCAACCACACTCGCATTTATTTTTTTGTAAAACCTTTCATCAAAACCTAAACCTTTACTCGTAGCACTCTTTCAGACTTTATCCGAAAATCTGGGAAATGTTTCAGCACACATTTTTCAAACTTCTTGTGGGTAGAGATTAAATTTTCTTCTAATAATCGATGCAGATCTGATCGGGTCCAAGTATTTTGGTAAATCTTCTTGTAGATTGAAATCGCCGTCTCCGGGACTGATGTTTTTAAAGATTAGCAGATTGTATAGACCTATAGTACCGGGATGTACACTATTATTTAAGGTTATTTTGTTGTTTTGTGGATCAATTTCCAACACACTTTTTCCCAAACTCTATGAATCGATTTAAGAATTATACTTTACTCGATAAACTGATTTGTCAATATTTTTGTATTGGTGTCTGGTCAACAGATCTGCATAATAAATATGTAATGGTTTCTCGGAAATAGTTTGTTTAATTTTATTTAAAGGTAGTTCCACGTTTCTATTTTTACCTTTTCTCACTTGTGTCGCAATTTTTTGGGCGATGTCTTGTAAATGAGATAGTGTCTCTAACAATGGTTTAATCAATTGATTATGTACTTTTGGAATTCTTACGGGAAACAAGTATAACCCTTTTTATGCTCCACAAACTTTTGACCATGTATGTCGTCCACTATACTTATAGTTTGATCGAAATCTTTCCGATATCGTCCTTTATCAATATTAAAATCTTTCACAATAGTTATATAAGTATGTTATGCATCGCCATTTCAACAGTTTATGCACGTTTCTTTAAATTTTAGATATGACATATCACCGCTTAGATGGTTGGAAAATATATGTCTACGATTAGTAAAGTCTTGTCTCCACAATGCAATCACACTAGCGTTATCTCCGAGTCTATGCTTTAAGGCACTGGCATGAATTTGGCATAAGTAAAAACAAACAATGTTGTAATGCTTATCAAACGAGAAAAACTGTGTGATTTTGTTTTGTTCGTTCGCAGGAATATCGTCAAGCACGATAACTGAATATACCCCCTGTATGTTTGTTGTGGTTTGTTTTGTATTTTTCTTAATTTTTCTTGGGTATTAAACTAGTCAGAGTTTTCAAATTTGCTTTTATTTACGTTTATATACGTAAATAAAGACAATTTTAAAATTTTGTCACGTTCCTAGGTCATGGATCGAAACGTAAATAAACACAATTTTAAAAACTCTGACTAGTTTAATACCCAAGAAAAATTAAGAAAAAAAACTGAATAATCTTTGGCATCTCCAAGCACTATTCGAACATCATAATTTTAAGATTCGTGGTAACCAATTACTTCATTTAAGGGTTTGTATACACTCCTTAACAGTTCATATTTTGGTTGGAAAAGGCTTTTCGAAAACACATAAACATTCTGAAATTTAAGTCCGTTCTCGTGTGAAATTAAAGAATCAATGCGTTGGTTTTTCCTCAGTTAGATGGTCTGGAAAATATAGCTCGATGTTAGACGGGAACAAAGGTTCATATTTACGCACATTGCTGGCTTCAGATACCAAAAATCGACAAAGTTCTGTATTAGTATTATAAGATCTTGCTTATCAACATACATATAATTTCTTCTCGTTCTGTAATCTTTTGACGTGATCGAGTAGTGTAATTCTAGATATATTATATTTTTTACTAGCAGCGTAGGAACTTGACGCTCAATGCAAAAGTTCATTAATGGCTTTTGTCAAGGACTCTTTAGAGTAGCGTTCACTGCGTACTTTCAACTTTTAAGAATGCAGTATTACAACTAATTTTGCTTTAGAAAATATGCCTCCCTTTCTACTTTATTATGTCGGATGTATGTAGGACATATGTTGGATGTATGTCGGGATGTGTGTCGGACGTATGTCGAATGTATATAATTATAAAATTAGGTTATGTTAGTTCCAACTTCTGTCAGTTAGGTTAGGTTAGCTCTATATTGTTTAAACTAAAAATTTTAGGTTAGATCGACGAGGAGGTTGTGAGAGCACGGAGATAAGCGAGTATGGGGAACAAGGAGCGACAAGTGTTTAGGTTAATTCACGTTGTTAGGACTCAGGTTAGTTAGTATTATCTGTTCTTAGGTTAAGTTAGTTCACGTTGTTTGGACTTAGGTTAGGTTAGTTGGATTTGTCTAGACTTAGGTTATATAGTAGGAAAAATTGATAGGTTAGGCCAGCGCGCCTCTGTTGTGGAAATGGGAACATAATTAAAATTTGCTTCATATAATTGGACGCAAGTGAGAGCGGGTAAGATAGCTGTTTAGCTATCTGCTACCTATTTGTTGCCAAAGTAGACGTTATAGTACATATACGTCACACATTCTAAGGTACAGTTGGTCAGGTTATGCTGCTGCGATATTCTATTTATTAAAGCAGAGGTCCTCAACCAAGGAAGTGTTCGTTACTTCTTTGATGCTCATTTGAGTTATCGCATTTTACCGGTAATGGTGTACTTACAATTTTTCTTAATGAAATACAGGTAATTTAAGTATGCATTAAGTATATGTTCTTTCGATGCGCATATGTTTTTTTAAATGTTCTAAGTTTATTTATGCTGCAATTAAGGTGCACATAAGTACAGTCTACATACTAAGTTGGATAGCGAAAATACGCTGCATTTTGTATACGCAAACTTCTATAGAACATTCAAGTGCAAATAAGTTTTACAATGGAGGCTCTAATTCTTAACCGGATATGGTAAAAAGTGAGCTAGCTGGGTATAAATATTTTGTAAGTGGATTAACGGCCGCTTACTATGATGGAAATCAGTTGGTTGTAGAAACACCGATACCAGCGTTGCAAAGGAGGCAAACTAATGCTTAAGGTTTATTAACAGACAGCCAATCAATTCATTCAGAGATTTTGCAGGTAGCAGATTCGGGTGCTACAACCAATTTAGAAGATGGCTGCGAGCAATTTGAGGTTTCATATTTTTCTGCTGTAGCAAGACATATTAGAAAATAGGGGATTTTACAACTATATTTAGAATAATTACGGAGAAGAAGCAGTCAATCACAGAAAAGGATGGTCAAAAATCACCAAAAAATTAGCAAATTTAAACAACAGGAAAATTTTCTTAGAACGTTGCAGGAGAGAACAAGTACTTCCAAAGCATATTATTTCAGCAACCAACCGGATGATTCAATTACTAAACAGCCGCAACTACAAAGTGAATACCAAGATACAGAAGTATAGTATTAGAATAGAACGTCAAATCTTAAATTTTGAAATTAAAATTACTCATTCGGACTATACATTTTGGCAATCAAAATTAAGAAATATCAAGAAATCTCTTAAAGATTTTTTACCTCCATACACAATACATGACTTTAGTTACAGGCAAGACTCGTTTTATGACAAATGGTTCATTCTAATTAAAAAAAGAAACATACAAAAATTTAATATACTGAAAGACAATCAAATAAATGGAAAAAGACTATTTAACGATAACAGTAAATGGATAGCTAATTTTAGTGACAAAAAAATCCCCAAAGATATTATAAACTTTCTATCGTTAGGACCAAAATTAAATCTAACAGCAATGACATACACATAGGTAAACTACCAGCAAATGTAGAATCAATTCTCGACGCTAGTGAAACTTCAATTAAAGAAAAAAGCATTTCTAGAGCCAGAATTACCAACGTAATTACCAATTTTTTACAGAAATCTGAGAACACAAACAGTAATTCTTTAGAACAAAAATTATTTTTAAAACAAACAAGTTTTTGAAAGACAATCAAGATCTTATTGTTACAAAAGCTGATAAAGGAGCTGTAACAGTAATTTTAAATAAACAAACCTATATAGATTTATCCAATCAATTGTTATCAGACGACCAAATTTATAAAAAACTTACACGTGATCCTACTTTTTCAACACAAAAAAAAGGTGAACGATCACATTAAACTTTTACACAATAAAGGAATGATTTCTGATAAAGAAAAAAAGCAACTAACTAACAACAGCAGCAACGCAGGAAAATACTATGGATTACACAAAATCCATAAACCAACCCTAGCACTACTACCCATTATTTCCTCAATAAATACACCTACATACAACATTGCTACTTTCTTCTCAAAAATTCTTCAAATATCCTTTCCATCTGAAGGATACAATATACGAGATACTTTTAGCTTTGTAGATAAATTTAAAAACTTCCAACTGCCTGATAACTACATTTTAATTTCTCTGGATGTCATTTCATTATTCACAAATATACCCATTCAACTAGTTATCAAGATAATAACTAACAAATGGAAACACATAGAACCCAACTGCAGTATCTCAAAAGAACTCTTTCTGGCTACTATTAATTTAATTTTCAAAAATACCTACTTTGTTTTCCAAGAAACTTTCTATTTACAAGAGTTTGGCACTCTCATGGGTTCCCCGTTATCACCAATTATTGCTCAAATTGTACTTGATGAGTTATTAGATTCGATATTACCTAAATTACCCTTTCATATGTCATTTACATGTAAATATGTGCATAACCTACTTTGTGCAGTCGCTTCAGATATGATAGATCTCACAGTAAAAATTTTTAATGGTTTTGATTTTCATACAAAGTTTGAAGTAGAAATTGAAAACAATAATGTTCTACCATTTTTAGACTCACTGGTTATTTGAACTGAGTTATACACAATACAATTTGATTGGTACAATAAACCAACACATTCAGGTCAATTCATCAATTACTATTCTAATCATCCTTTCAATCATAAAATAAACACAATCTTAGCACTAAAACACCGTATAGAAAAGATTAGCGAAACACAATTTCACAAAATTAACAAAAAAAATTAGAATCTATGTTACTAAATAATGGTTACCCCAAATTTTTTAAAAAAAAACTACTTTTTACTAATAAAATACACACACACAAACAAGACCAACAAAATAGCATTATTTATAAAACTTGACCATATATACAAAGATTAACTCCCTTGCTTGCTAAATTATTAAAACAACCGAATATTGTCATTGCTTTTAAATATGAAAAGTGCATAAAAAAGTTATTTTCGAGAGTTAAAGATAAGACACCAACAAGGATGTACAGTAATATAGTATATAAAGTGCAATGTAGTTGTAATCGACCATATGTGGGGCAAACTAATCAATGGCTGAAGAATAGGCTCACCAAACATAAAAGTGACATTAATATTAAAAAAAAAAAATTGTGAATTGACAACACACGTAGTGAACACACTCCACTCACTGAACTACGACAATGTTGAAATTTTAGAAATTGAACACAATTATAAAAATAGACTATTCTTAGAAGCATTTCTTATTCAACAACTAAATGACAGTATTAACAACAAACAATACACACAAAATTTAAACACAATATACACATCTATACAATTTTAAAAAGTTCACAAAACAAAAATTTCACTTCTGTTCTTTTATAAAGTATTCTGTTACACACATAAAATACCTTTCAAGACCAAAACACAATTGTATCTAGTAGCTATTGAATGACAGCTATATAAAATATATTCAAAATCGATACCGCATGTAAGGTTTTTATAATTTAATTCAAGTTTTTATTGTAAGTATTTTTGACTTTGTAACTGTTTCTATTTGTAATGTGTTAGGTTATGATTAAGGTTTTAAATAAACCGAAACGTAAAGAATAAATGCAGATGGATTTTTAATATTTACGTATCAATTGAAGGAAATATCCCAAAAAATAATTACACCATTTTGACATTTTAAATATATATTTTTGAATTTAAATACTTTTATATATATATATATATATATATATATTTTATATACTTGATAGTGTGGAAATTTTTGACTATTTTACGTGCTTTAAATATATTTGGTCAGTCTACAAAAAAAAACTTATATAAGTGTGCCTCGACTATTGAGAATCTCTTTTTCTCAGGGTATCTACACCTACCTACCGTGGGTTCGGTGATAGGTAGATGGTCACGATACCGACCAAACAGCACTACCTTAATTTTAGTATAAGTAAGCTTTTTTTTATGCGTATATGCCAAATACACAAACAGATCTGCGTAGCCTTGTGCCAATTCAAATAAACTTACCAAATGACTTTGACGCTCCGAAAAACACAGTACTCACCCGATTTATTCTTAGTCGTAGGCCTTTTTCTTAACTCTGGCTAACGATCTCGGTAGCCGGCTGTGTCTTCACACTACGCTCAACTTTCACATGGACTCCTTGGCTTTCCACACACCAGGTTTTTAATATAGTTTCTGTTATTTTCCACCCAAATCTATAAATAGTTAACTGAATTTAGAATTTAGAAAAACCTCTACTTTTAACTTCCTCGCGCTAATTTTCTTCTTATTATCCCGTCGTTCGGTTCAACCACTGATTCTAATCCAGCAATATACAATCCAATACCAATTTTAACCTGCTTTTTCAAATTCTGTTCCGCTTTATAAATTTTTCCACCCAATGCGTTTCTGTCACATGTAAAACCCAAATCACTTCTAACTCGTCTTCCTTCGGCCTTATAAATCCACTCCAATCCTTATTCACCTCAATCCAAACTACTCTAAATACCAGCTCTTATTAAAACCTCTCTCGGTACCGCTCCAATATCTAATCTTCTAATTTTTACACCACAAACTTTCCACTCTTCTTAACTCGTAGTGTTCCCTCTGACTATCTATACTCTTCTCAAATTGAAATCAAATACTTTAGCTTATAAAAGACTTTATTTCGACTTTTAATTATTCAAACTTAGTACATTTTATGAAAACACGTCTTTCTACCGAAAAAATTCAAAACGTTCTCCATTATTATTTTCACCTAGGTGATCCCGCCACCTTCAAAATTATTATGCATATACTTTATACATTTCTAAATCTAACCAACCAATTATATCGTCACAACTAGTGTTGTGTCACTAATACCTTTCAGTTATATTTGTACACTTTGCGATTATATTAATAACTGTTCGATCATTTTGGAATATGATCGCGTCGCACTTAAATCACTTTTTATATAGTGTACTTTCACATAAAATTTTGATAATAGAAGTTTGTCCAAAGGTTGATTCTAATAAATATGTGCTGAAATGTTTCACATATAACCCTGGCCATGTGTTGTAAACAGTGGAACTTACACAGACGCACCCGGCTTTTAGGTCAGCAAATTTACCCTCTATGGATTATCATCGTACGACTTAGTATGAATCTTTGAATACTAAGTTTTCTCACGTCATCAAGTCATTCCTTTACGTATTAGCACTTCTACTCTGACTAATATTCTTTAAATACTTTACCATTTGTAAAGTACGGCAAACACAAAAATTACAATTACGTGATCTGGTCATTGGCTTTTTTGGCATATACACAACCTTAAAACAACAAAATACTCTTTATACCCTTTTAAATATTACGTACACTTCAATATATATAACTCTTGGTTAAAACCGAAGTAGACCCGGCAGCTCAAGTGATTTGGAGAATTTTAGTGGATGGGATCACGGAATAGTACAACTAGGTAAGAAAGTTAGGATGGAGGACCTGAATCAGATAGCGGTAGAGACAGGGACCCTGAACGTCAATCGGTGGCTAGTATAACCCAACAATGTACAGTTTTAATAGCAGCTATTTAGATCTATTAATAGAAAATCGATGTTAAGGTTGAAGCAGGTGGAGTGTTGGTCGATATTTTAGTAGAGAACGGAACAATAATGAGTTGTGTCAGCCAAGAATTTTTAAAGAAAGTGACGGAAAATGAAGGTACAATGTCTATGCTACCAGTCCATGGAGTAACAGCCAGGGGTGCGTTCCGGAATAAAAGACGACGGGCGAGAGAACATATATATTTACGTGTAGTGTATGATGGGATAAATTTTGAAGTCAATTGTATTGTTGTTCCGAAGTCGATTGCAAAGATGACTTTTGAACCGACTCTCTACAGTATTAAAATATGAAGATGGTACCATGAGTGGAAAGATTGGTGCTGTCATAAGGGTTTTTAAATTTCCAAGTTGTTATAGGGAATTGAAGTCTAAAGAAATCTGTGAAATGAGAAGGCAGTTAGAAACGTTAGAGGCTGTTAGTACGTTATCACCTGAAACATGTCAGGAAAAAAAGGTTGAGATTTCTCAGATGGTACAGGTGGCAGAAAGATAAAATACTATAAAGCGGGATCAATTGGCCAATTTATTAGTAGAGTATTTGAATATTCTTTCGGAAAGGTCGGGTGTCCCAGATGTGTATTACCACAAAGTATTTTTAAAAGACGAAACTCCATTTTTCCAGAGAAGCTAAGACATCGCTTGTACTCATAGAGCAGAAATCAGTAAACAGATACAAGGAATGGAGGCATGATTAACAACAACGCCCAAAGTGAATACATAACCCTGTTGGTAGTGCTGTCAAAAAACGACAATACTATAAGGATGTGTCCAACTGCACGTTTACTAAACAAAAGAATGAGGAAAGATCATGTAGACCAGCCCATTCTAAACAAACTCCAATTTGCATGTGCCATGTGAGTACTTATCCTCCCTGGACCTTACTGTCAGCTACCGGCAAATACCTATTAAACTAGAACATCGAAAATGCACCGGATTTTCTTTCGACTGAGAGACTTACGTGTTCAATGGTTTACCTCTTGGTTTTTCTACGTCAGTGGGAAGCTCTATAAGAGGCCTTGGATTGATATCAAGGGAGAAAGTCAATGAATTTGTGATTACGTATGTTAATGATTTGTTTGTGCGCTCAATCTAATTTTGAAAGCCATTCACACTACTTATAAATTGCTTTTGAAAAACTGCAAAATGCATGTTTAATTTTAAAATTGCGCAAATGCTGATTTATTCAAACCGAAATTGAATTGGCCACGTTATAACCTCTTCGAGAATAAATATTTGATCGAATACTAACCATCTCAGAATTTAAGATTCAAGAACCGTCCATCAGTTGAGGTTGTTTTTGGGCCAAGTCAATTGTCTTTTCTGTTACCGTTATTAAATTTACTTAGAAAGTTTATGCCCTCGAAATGGGGTTCTGTTGAGCAAGGTCCGTTTTATTAAATCGAAATGGCGTATCCCAATAGGTGAATTTATATACAAACTAATAGTTCGAGTTATGGGTTAGGGGCTTATTTTTAAGTCGATAGCGTTAAAAAATAATTTTATTTATCGCCGACTATAGTCAAACTTTGAAAAGGCCGAGCTGAGGCACATAGTAACCGAAAAAGAAATAGCATTTGTTGCGGCCCTAAAGCAGTGGAGAACTTTAGTGTTAGGCCGCGAATTGATAGTAGTTAAAGATCATAAAATCTTGTCGTTTATATTAAATTGCATGTTGTTGAGTGCGCGTCTAATGAGGTGTATACTGTTTATACAAGAATATGCCTTCGATATTGAATACTGTCGGAGGGCTGAGACTGTGGTAGCAGATACTATTTCTCGCTTCCCTATCAGAATAAGAGGGAAGAAAAAAATATTTGAAATGTCGGGCCTATCGAGCGTGAATATGTTTGTGATAAAACAGGAATAGTCTAAAATGCTATTTAAAAAGTTTAAAATTAATTTAGGGGACCAAGCCAAGGATGAGCTTTGCAAAAAGGTGAACTACAAGTTAGAAAAGGTGATGGGTAAATGATCGATTCACTGAGTAGTTTCTGATACATCGGAGTTTTGTGTTTAGAAGCGGTTCGTTAGGAAACCCAGGATATAAATTATGTGTTCCGAAGGATATGCAAGTTGTACTAGTACTGGAAGAGCACGAGGAGCATGATCATTTTTGGGTTGAGAAGTATTCGCAGTATTTGTCGAAGTATTATTTCTCTTTAAAAATTCGTCAGGTGTAGTGTAGTACCGGATAGTTCGAATAAAATGGCATTCAAAGATTTGATTGACCCATGTACCAATTCTAAGGGCAGCGAGCAAACTGGAATATTTCCTGTTGTTTTGAGAAAAATTGAGGCATGAAATTGAAGTTTATTCTCTGAGTGGATAGAAAATACTGTGTCTACTATAGTACCTTTAGATTTAATGCCAGTGTTCGAAATACCACCAACTTGTCGAAAATCTCGCTTACGTCCAAACCCTAAGCGTTGAACACAAAAGCTTGAAAATGCGTTGATTTGAGATCCTGAATCTAAAATGCATTTCACGGGTTGCAAATCATTATTAATATGTAAAATACGAGCAACTAATGTACCTAATAAAACCGTTTAATTTTCTACTGAATTTGTAACATTGCATTTCGAAACAACCTCCGTTGCGAGGGCGTTTTGCGAATCTGTAGAATCAAGAATGTGTTTCTTAACAAATGATTTATGCAACATAGTATTGTGTTAAGAAGAGTGACACATTTTGCATTTACCGTCAGAATTTTAACCACGAATATAATTGCCGAGGCATTTGAAACAAAGATTTAAGGATTTGATAGCAGTTTGACGATCGACAATATAGAGCTTTTTAAAGGCCGAACATCCATAGATTTTATGAGCTTTGCCATAATAGGGACAAGATATTCTTGCAGATTTAACCTTAACTGTAGCTTGCGAATTTTTAATTAAGAATGATTGATTTAAATTCAATTTATATCTAATTGGTGCGCTGGGCTTTGGTGTTCTTTCTTTCTTAATATCTTCATAAAGCTCAGAAGTTTTGCATTGCAAGGTTAAGAAATCGAACAGCTGGGCACAAGTAGGAACTGCGGATTCCACTTTTAAATCAAAAGCATTTTGAGTTTTGAATTTTAGGTTGCGGTAACATACAGAAAATAGTATAAAATCTTTCACTTTGTTAGCTGCCTTCAATATGTTAATCTTGTTAAAATGAACATTAATTAAGTTTGAAGGTGATCTAGAGGTTTTAAACTGAAGTATTTTATTTAAATAGTAGCTCGTAATTCTACGAGGTGAATGTAGCGATACTGAATTTTGCAAATGCTTGTTCACATAAACTGGCTTCAAGATCTAAATCTGAAATTAACGCAAATGCTTCCCCTTTCAGATATGATTGCATTTAGTGATTTTTTTGAATTATCGGAACCTGATCGTTTTGATACAGTAAACTTCGATATAATGAAATTAAATTTTGTTAATTTTCAGGCGTGGATTCATATTGTTGCGAGCTATTAGGCAGCCCGTCAAACACACAAGCGCCGTTATCACTGTATATTCTTCAGGGACCGAGAAGCTTCTGGCAATTACTGGAGAGTGAATCATTCTTTTAATTCAGGGTATAAAGAAGACCAAAGATGAAGTACAGAGTTTAGTCATATCAGAATGTCGAATATAAATTATATCGTGTAAAGTTAAATGGTTGAGCTTTTGGAAGTCCAAGAGTAAACATAAATGTTATATTATGTGAACGTGTCTAATGCACATGCAGCTTGTAGAAGACATAAATAGACAAAAGTGTAATAAATAAATAGTTGTGTTAGTGTTGTTAATAGACCTATGGTTAAGAATTTAGTTTAAGAAGATATTAGTGCTTGTAAATAGTATTTATGTGATAGTGCTTTATTGTTAATTGGACTGAAAACATCTAAAAATAAGGCATATACTGTTAATTAGACTTGTGAACAGTGAGTAATAAAGACTCTATTTCATTTTCTCAGCAGTTTGAATAAATATGTTGAAACCATTTTTACTTTGTATTGAATGATATGATTAAATTATCTGTAACTTAATATCTCTGAGTTTTATTAAATAAGACTTTGTGTATTTGCGTAATGAATTACATTGTACGAAGATAATTATAATATTGTCGCGGGTTTACTTTATATTAAAACCATGCGTATTTCCATTGATTTTGACTTATTTTGCTATAATTTGTTAAAGCTCTCTTATATTTGGAATAAAAATGTATTTAACATGCACACCAACAATTTCGCTTTCATTTATTTCGTAATTCTAAAAGCCTTTTAAAATGACCAGATCACACTACGAAAATTTATTGTTATAAATATTCTGATGACCCTTTTTGTGGTTTTGAAATAGGTTTATGGATCAGAGTTACGCTCAAATAGGTATTCCACACAAAGCCCAACTTTTTGAGGTTTCTAGTGTATGATCTATATTTCCTTTAATAGAACTAAAAACTTTTTGGAACGTCAAACATAATGAACAGTAATATTCATGAAATTAGAGTATACAGGATACAGCAATATTAATTTGTCCGTTAAACATTAATTTTCATCTTGTTGTATCCGATTTCTATTTAACGCAATGTTAACGCGAGTTAAGGCTTGGGCCTTGGGAGCTGTGTTTTTAAAAACCATCCCCCAAAACTTCTTAACAAATTTATTTCAAACAGACAATAATTATGAAATTTAACAAAACTTGATTTAAATTACTCTAAGTTGAAAATTACTATTAAATGTACTATTCTGAGTAACATAAGCAACTGCAATATTAAAGCTTACACTAACTGCCGGGTCTTGGAACTCCTGGGCTTTTTATAATGTCCCTACCCCTTCACATGGCTGTGGGAACTTACAGAGCTCATGTCTGTTTGTTCTTAATTCTATTCATTGTTACAATGTTATAGTCTTATTGTTTAGGTAATTGCGGTATCTTGACCGTCTGTGACCTGCCACCTGTTAGTGACACTATCGTTTAATTTTTTTGTGCATCTTATAAGTTCAGGGCCAGAGTTATTGAATAATCTAACATATAATTCTGAAAACCGTTTCCACAAGTTTTCGGTGTTAAAGTAAAGGTAAAATCGTTTTTTCTCGGGGGTGTATTCTGTTAGAATTTTAATTATTTGTTTTTCCTTGTCGTCTTTGGTTAAAACTTCGGTGATTATAAATTGATTGGGTTTTATATCGATTGCTTCGTTTAAAATTTTAATCGCGGTTTTCGGTTCTTCATTTTGTGTTGAATGTATTGTGTCCATCTCGTCTGGATCTTCTCTTATTTCCGTTTCGTCTACGTTTCCTATAATTGATTCCGTTTCCACTGCGTTGAGCTGTATTCTACTTAAGGCGTCTACGTTATTATTATAAATTTCTTTTTTGTATATGATTTCGTAATCGTATTCTTCTAATCGAATTCTCCATTGTTGTAATTTTGAATTTGGTTCTTTAAGTTTGCATAGCCATACTAATGGTCTATGATCGGTGTATATGTAAAATTTTCGTCCGTATAGGTATGGTCTAAAATACTTTGTGGTCCAAATTATAGCTAACAATTCTTTCTCTATCGTGCTGTATTTTTGTTCAGTCCCGTTTAGGGTTCTGGATGCGTAGCTGATGGGTTTATCGCTACCTACTTTTCGTTGGCTCAATACTGCGCCTACTGCCACATTTGACGCGTCTGTCGTTAATATGAATGGATTCAAAAAGTCGGGGTATTCTAATACGGGGTGATTTGTTAATAAACTTTTAATTTTATCTGCGGCTTTAATAAATTCTGGGGTGTGTTCAATTTTATTCCTTTTTTTAAGCAATTTGTCAGGGGCTTGGTTATCTGAGCATAACCTTTAATGAATTTGCGGTAGTAACTTCTAAGTCCTAAAAATCCTTTAATTTCTTAGTTTGTTTTCGGTACTGGGTAGTTTAGTACTGCATTTGTTTTATCGGGGTTCGGCATTACTCCTTGGGGTGTTATAATATGTCCTAAGAATGCTACTTCTTTCTGTAAAAATTCGTTCTTGTCTAGTTGTACTTTAAAATGTGCTTTCCTTAGTCTTTCAAATACTTCTCTTAATCTTTCTATATGCTTTACTAATGATGTCGCCTAGATACACAAGATATTTTTCGTTGTGTATTCCACGTAAAATATTGTTCATAACTCGGTGAAAAGTAGCGAGTGCGTTCTTTAATCCAAATGGTATTCGTTTATATTCATAATGTCCTCTAGGTGTACTGAAGGCGGTTTTTGGTGTATCTTTTTCTTCCATTTCTACTTTATGGTATCCTGAGGCGAGGTCTAATGTTGAAAAATACTGGCATTTACCTAATTTATCTAAAATTTCGGTTATATTGGGTGGTGGATATTTGTCGTCTACTGTTTTTTCGTTTAACTTTCTGTAGTCTATTACCATTCGATATTTTCTCTTTCCTGATGCGTCTAATTTCTTGGGTACTATTAATACTGGGGTGCTCCATGGTGAGTTGGAGTGTTGTATGATATCTTGGTCTAATAGGTCTGCTACTTGTCTGTCAGCTTCCTCTTGGCTTGCCTGAGGTAGTCGGTATGCTTTTGTAAAGATCGGTTTGTTATCCGTTAGTTCGATATTATGCTTAACTGTGTTGGTAAATGTTAGAGGTATTCCTTCACAATGGAATTTGTCACGATATTCAAAACATAGATCTTTAATTGCTTTTTGCTCTTTTTGGTTGATGTCGGTATTAAAGCGAATGTTACTTAAATTTTCTCTTAACATTTCGTCGTTTTCTACGGGGTTGTAGTCGTCTTTTAAATTTTCATCTATTTCAATCTCGTTTAAATTTAATTCTTCTACGTTAATTGGGTTTGTCAGTGATAGTTCTACGGGATAGTCATTTGAGTTTAAAATTGTCGTAGTGGCATAATTATCTTTTATTTGTACTAAGGCAGTTGGGCTTTCTACTCCTTGTTGAAATGTTATATGATTTATTATTACTATTTTGTTGTTTGAATTTACTGGGATTTTTATTTTTTTCTCTGTTTGGGGTTGTATCGTGTATTTCTGTTCGGTTTGAGTATTTTGAAATTTAATGGAGATTCGTCCGTGTTTCGTTCTTAATAAACGGTTTTTTATGTCAATGCTGGCTCTTAATTTTCTTAAAAAGTCCATTCCTATCAGTACGTCGTATTTGTCGTTGAATTCGAATATACAAAATTTGTGTTTCATTTTTACGTTGTATGTTCTAGGTAAGGGTATATTAGCTACGAATTCGTGTAATGTCATTTGATGGACTGTTTTAATTTTAAATGGTTCTCTCTTTACATAATCTAAATAATGTTCCTTCCCGGTTCTGGGGCTAATTAATGTTTTTGTGGATCCGGTATTGATTAATAGTTTAAGTTTGGCGTGAGGTATTTCTATATAGGGTAGTATTAAGTGATTTTATGTTATTTAAATTAATTAGGTTTGGCCGTTTATAAATCGGTCTATCTAAAAATTTGAGCACGCGTTTTCTTCGTCGTCCTCGTCGTATTTTTCACATGGTTCGTTACGTTCGTAATTGTTTGAATGGTTTGGCTCATTGTTTGTACTGGGGTGAACGTAATTATTCTGGTCATTGTCGAATTCTTCTACTTCTTGATGAAATAGTTCTGCCGATGTAAAGTTTCGGTTTTGGTTATTGTTTGGTCAAGTGTGCGTTATTTTTGTATTTGGTCTGGTGTTACCAGATAACTGTTAGGGTGTATTATTGTTATTTGTCATTGGGGTATTTCTAATAGGGTTCGCGCCGAATGCTGGTCTTTGTTGGTTTACGTTCTGGCTGAATCTTGGTATGAATACGGGTTTCGTAAAGTTTGGGTTAAACGTTGGTTTTGGAAATTGCTCGAATTGCTGATTAAGATTTGCGTTATTAAAATGTGAGTTATTACTTCGTGGTTGGTTTGTTTGTGCAATGAATGGTGTGAATTTTTGTTGGTTGGTTGTTTATCTCGCGGCTTGTATGGTTTTATTGGTGAATAACTTTAATTTGCGTTGGGGTTGTATAGTCTGTTTCGGTAATACATTATATTTTCTTCTTCTATTATCATATTCATGGCTTCCTCTAAGTTCTGGGGACGTTGGAATCTGATTTTGTCTAATAGTCGTTTTGGTAGTGCATTTAAGTATGTGTCTAATGCCATTTCGTCATACATTTTGGTTTTCAAAAGTCTGATATTTTGGTCAGGTTCTTGAATTTTCAATTTTGTTAAGATTAAACTACTTATATCTTGGCATTTCATTCCGAATTGGTATGGAAATTGGTTATTTTCCATTCTAAGGTTTATTAAGTCGCGTACTCGGCATTTTAGGTTTCTTTGATCGCCAAAATATGTTATCAATATGGGTTTAAAGTCCTCATATTGTTCTAAATCATCTCGGCTGACTATTAGTGTTAGTGCTCCTCCGGTCAGTTTACTTATAACCAGGCGTAGGAGTAGTACGTTGCTTTTATTGTCTCCGGGTTTCTAAAAGATTTTAAAAATATTTCACACTCTACTATGAAATTCGAAACAAGGGCTTGATCTCCGTTAAAGTTGGGGATGGTCTCGAGGTAAATTTTTATATCCGAACTCATTATTACTGAGGGTTGTTCTAAAATTAATAGTTTCTTTTGATCTCAATTAAATTTCAAATTTTTGTGAAAATTGGGTTTACTTCGCGGTTTGTATTGTTACTCTTTTTGAGTTTATTAATTTTCAGTTTAGATTGCATCGGGTTATTTGTTGTTTTTAGCTTGAGTCGTTTTAGGTTATTTAAAGAATTGAGTTGCTTGTATTTGTACTTAGTTATACGGTGCTGTAATTTAATTTATGGGATTTCAGCTCGGTAATGTCTGGTTGCTTGCTGTAGCTTTGATTACGTTTATTTTTACTTTGCGGATGTTAATTTTGTTGTGGTTTGTTTCCTGAAAAGTTTCGATGTGAATGAATTAATTTCTCGTGGTGATTATTTTTACTTTATTTACACCAGTTGTCTTTATCTTCGTTTATTTCTGCTGATTCAATTAAGTGTTTTTTATAATTATTTTCTCTCCGTGGGTGTTTGTAATTTATAAGTGTTTAAGATGTTTCCTGCCTCGTCAACTTGGGTGTTAAATATAAAATTGCAAGGTTCCGTCTAATGCGTTGTTTAAAGTTGCATAAAATTTTCTTTTTATAATTAATACAATGAATTGTTCTAATTACAATGTTTTAGTCTACTGAAAGGTTGTTGCTTTTCAGTTAATTGCGTTGCATCAAAGTCTTCTTTAGTACTTTAATTACAAGGTTTTTTAAGTCTACTGGAGGTGTAATTCCAATCTCTGTGAATAGTTGGTATAATTAAATATGCAGTTGTACTTTATTTGATTTTTCCGAAGGGCGTTCTTTCTATAATTAATTAACTTGTTTAAAAGTATTTAATCATACAATACCGCGTTTAATAATTGTTTTTGTTTTACAGTTGCGATATGCGTTTTTAGTAGCGTGAATATTCATAAAGTTTCCTAAGGTTATATCTAGATATCGCGGTGTTTTTGAAAAACTTTTGTAAAGTTTATGATGAACGTTCTTGACTATAATTAGATATATTGGTATTAAATTATAACGTTGCGACGGATGAATGATTTTATTCAATGATGAGACTCACCTGTGGACTTGCGTACTTTGTTTTAACTTGTAATAAGTTAATTTATTAATAGATTGCAAGGTGCGTTTCTATAATTTATAGAAATGCGATGAAGGTTACGTTTGAATAATTCATTTTTTATATTTAGTTGAGTTATATACAAAGACTTCAGTATTAAATTGTAAATTAATTACGTTCTATTTTTGGTATTTTTAAGTTATTTTTGTGCGCCAGTTAGCTTTCGTATTGCTTTGCTAATTCTTACGTCGGTTACGCTTTTGGTTTATTTAATAATTGTAATAATTGTTTGTACTATTCAGTTCTAATTGTCTCGTTTCAGCACAAATTCTTTTTGCTTTACATAAATCTTTTAAAAAAATTCAATTTTCTCAAAAATAAATTTGAAAACAATTCCTTGCAATAGTCAAGTAAAATGTTTTTGTAATAATGGCATAAATTTGCAATAAAATAATGGTAAATCTGTACATAAATAAAATAATAAAAAGTTCTAATACTAGCAATATCAAATAAAATTGTCAAAATAATTGGTTCTTTTTTTAAGGAAATAAACTTATTAATTTCTTCCTCGGTTTCATGTACTCAGTCGATGTGTGTACTTTGTCCACATTGGTTTTGGATTCGATCTATTCTTGTATCTCCTTCAAGTTTCTGTTTCTGCTGGGTTTGATCGATTCTTGTATCTTTTCCAACTTCTGTTTGGGTTTTGTCAAATTTGGAATTGAAATTCCAGACCACCAGTTCTTCGAATTTGGGTTTCCTAGTGACCTTTTGACTTCCTACCAAGTGCGCCAGTTAAGGCTTGGGCCTTTAGAGTTATGTTTTTGAAAACCACCTCCAAACCTTCTTAACAAATTTATTTTATACAGACATTTATCATAGAATTTTACAAAACTTGATTTAAATTACTATTAAATGTACTATTCTAAGTAACATAAGCAACTGCAATGTTACAGCTGAATACTTTGACTGACTGCCGGTTCTTGGAGCTCCCGGGCTTTTTATAATGTCCCTACCCCTTCATATGGCTGTGAGAACTTGCAGAACTCATGTCTGCTTATTCTTAATTCTATTCATTGCTACAATGTTATAATCTTATTTTCTAGGTAATTGCGGTATCTTGACCGTCTGTAACCTGCCACCTGAAGTGTCACTATCGTCTGTGATACAAAATATTGCATCCGTTCTCATGAAGTGTTAAAAAACTTTATAAGTTGTCCTTGTATTACATTGTTGCACTTCACTTAGCATTTTTTTAGCACTTTCTAATAATTTCCTATTAGGTCCTATTTTATAATACATACTTAATTGGGGCATATGTAACTCGCATTACAAGATAATAATTAAATACTGTTTCAATTATCCTTCAGTACAATAGTTGTCAATTAAAAATCTACTAGGATTCTAACATTTCTTAAGAAATGTTAGAAATTGCTAATGTGAAACAATATAGGCTTTGTATCAAAGTGTTCCACGATATGTACCCAAGTATTCTGTTGGTGGGATAGAATGATAATAAATCTATTTTCTTAGCTAAGTCTTTCTAATTTCAATGGCTATTTTGGCTGTCCTTATTTTATCAAAAACATAAACCCTATTATTTGACTCATGGTTGTCAAATACAATATGAGACTATATTTTTCTGCCTCAGTTCATCCCACTTGCTCCTATTTACTTTAACTTTACATGTGGTTAAGCTTAGTTCCCTAACTAGGCTGCAAATAAGGAAACCTTTTCAGTGGTTATAAAGTTAAATCCGACCTTAGTGGATATTAATAGCGAAGTTAACTTAGTTTATGTAAAGTTGGTTCTAATGAAGCAAGTTTTACAATAAATGGAATCACTAGTGAAACAACTTGCCAAAAGGGTCCTCGTCTTTGAACTTCAGTTGCCTAAGTAGCTACTTCATTAATTTTGCATACGCATAACTAATTTAGCGTTGCTTTCCAAGGATTGAAACTAAGTTGGTAACGTGCCTTTGACGGTATTTAATAATCCTAAACCGATAGAAAGCGTTTCACAACACGAACTAAACAAAGATGAAATTAATCAATATTGCTATTTTATACTTCAGCAGATCGTATACATTTTAAAGAAAAACAAAAATGTTATTTTGCTGAAATTGTTTTTATTATTTGTACGATCTCAAATGTTTATTATTCTCAATAAACAGCAATACCGACGGTGTATAACTATATTAGCTTCGAAGAATTCCATTAATGTGTTTGGTTTATGTGAAAGGTAGAAGCACAAGTGATAATAATCAATTACTACCGAATGAATGTGCGTACTATTTGCAGAAGTTTCAGATTTTCGTTGGTGCAGCAGCGGTTCAAATGTTAATCCTTTAGAGCTTAAACAAGTACGTGACTTTATCGTATGGAAAACAACCTACGTTGAAAGGAAAGACTCGGCATCTGCTTGAATTTTCAAATATCCCATGTATAGAAAAAGATTATTGAGCCGCATTAGACTTTCAATTTCACGCAGAAAACATGTCAGCATTTGTAACGCTCGCGCGTTATTTAAGCAAACATTAGTTAATAGAGAAGATTTTATTAATTTCAGCTAGTTCAATGAGCTTTAGTAAGAAATCGCTCTCAATACTTATAGAAGCCTGGGTAGTTTACGCTTTATAAAAGAGTTATTTAAATATAATACTAAATTAAGACAAGAAAGATAAACTAAAAATTACTTATACTTCGTTTTACGATAGAATAAAGCGATAAAAAGTATAGAGACTAAAAATTCTCAATTTCATTGGTTGAAAAATGAGATCGAGAATTCTCGTTCACGTCTCGATCTCGTCTCGAAATTCGAGACGAGATCGAGACGAGAAACGAAAATCTATTTCGAGACGAGAACGCGAAACACTTAACTCTCGTCTCGATCTCGAGTCGAGAATTCTCGACTAGTCTCGAGTTCTCGAAATATCCAGTACACAAAAACAAATAAGGAAAAGGCTGTGTCAGTAAGAACTTCGGAATTCTTGTATTAAATAAAGTTCCTTTCAAAATAAGAAGATGTTTTCAAAGTGACAATTTAAAAAATTGAAACAATTACATTTATTTTAGTCCATATTAAAAGAAAAGTTTGCTTCTTCAACTGCATAGTAGCATCCGAAGAGCATTGTCAATGATATTGTGTTACTATAATTGTCTTCAACTGCAGTTCAATTGCTCAAATCTGGCAAATCTCACAAAGAACAAAATTAATAACCGACTTTACAATTCCGACTCCTGAAACTTTGTGTACCTACTTATTGTGTTAGTTTTAATAGTTAGTTGTAAAACTATGCTATAAACTCAAATTTTACTATTTGTATTTTCAACTTTAAATTAAGATACAATCTTTTGTTACAATTAACAATTATAAACTGTTTTTGTGATTTATGAACGTAAATATATCACTTTGAAAGTTATTTTTAACAGGGAAGCAGTGTTAATTAGAACAAACAAATTATACATTATCAATTTTACTCCGTTTAAAGGCCGTTGTTGAATATTTATTAGAACATATGGGTAAGTTGTGTGAACTAAATATTTGTACTAATTTTACATTTATGATTTTATGATCTTAAGACAAAGCTTAAGCGATGTAGACATGGAGGTTATGTTTAAAATAATACACTTTCTCAGTTGAACCGTCCGTTTTCAAAAGCCTTAATCGTTTCTTGGCATAGTTGTCGAAAAATGTGTTTTGGTGATTGTACTTTCACTTTATGAGGCAAGCGATTATGTCGATCATTCAGACGCACATTAAGCATACCTAGCAAAACATTCATTACATAATACTAAAAGTCAATCACAATGTTCTCCAATAAAGGACTACAATTTCGAAAACAAATAGGGACGGCCGATTTATAGAAATTGGCGAAACAAAAGGACACTTTTGTACTATGGGTTGAGATCAATAAAGAGTCATGACATAAACGTGTTCAAAAATTATAGTAATTTTATTTGAATTACTTTAGAATGAAAATTCCAGACTTCTTAGTGGTGCAACCTCAACTATTGCAATCTGTAAACCAAATGTATTTAGCTAACCTCCATGTGTAGTTTTGTGTTTCAATTGAAAATTAATTCTAGAAATAAATAAAACAAGCGAATTATTTTTGTTTACTTTTACCAAACCAAACTATAAATAAAATATTAATGTTGTATATACAATACTTTATAAATGTATATGTAGCGGCGTTATTCTAATAATTTATTATTGTGCCAAGAATCTATACACAGTGGTGCTTTTGCCGATTCGTGACTTAATCTATTGCGATGTGTCCGAATAGTCAAACCAGCTTTTGAGAAGTCTCTTGGCGGGTACATTAGTTGCGGTGACACTAAATAGATCGCGTTCAATTGAAGCTAAATCTGGATAAACAGATTTATCGTTCTTCCACCATTTTAGTATATCTTCGCTTTTATTTTCTCTGGGACAATTTAAATAGTTGTCAATTTCTTGACTTGGTTTTTTTCATAAATGGAATTCACATCTAATTTACCATCGTCACTAACATTCATATCAGAATTTTCGACTAAAAGAGTTGGTTGGGGCTGTGACGGTACGTAGTATTTTTCTTTATATATACTTTGAAATTTTTTTATTGATGCTGCTTTCATTTCTTGCCCCCACGTGGTCAAATTGAATGTTTGCGTTTTATGTCGTGGATCTAAAATAAGGACGGCACAGTAGATCTAATTTGTTTTATGATAATGTTTTAACATTTTAGTATGTGCAGCTTGACAGGCTAAAGACAAATTTTCTTCGAGCTCAGATCTCAATGAATTTCTTCTTAAACCCTGTTCTATTTTGTCAAGCAACATATTAAAGCCTATTACTACATGCGGTAAAGTGACATAATTTTCTCCATCAAGTAAAGTAGAAAAACTTTTAAAATGCATTAGTAAACTCTGAATTTTTGAATAAAGTTCCTATTCAGTTTTAGTAATTTTGAAACCATCAAATTCTTTATTGTTTTTACACAATGCATTTAATGCGTTCTGCATGTTAAGTGCGACTAATATTATGTCGTTCATCGAGTTCCAACGCGGTGAAACATCAATATTTGTACACAAGTATTTAAATTTGCTGCATCGCAACAACTTTTTAATTTTTGTGGCCATTTTTCAGGCTTTTTTATTTTTAAAACAATTGTCGCACCTTCATTACCGATGATAGATATTCGTTGGAATCTTTGTCTGTGCCTGCATCTGCTTCTGCATCACTTTCTTTTTCACAAAAAGCTTCTTCTTTTTCTTCTTCTACAACTTCTTCAAACTCTGCTTCTTCTTCTGCTTTAAGCAATTTCATGAAGACTTGAACTTCAAGATTTATAATGTGTGCGAAGCATCTGAAATACAAATCTTTCCTGTTAAAGCAAGTACGGTCGGTTCCTTGTTGTTTTGGTTTGTTATCTTTATGTATAAGTATTGCTAATTCCGCCATATATAATGTGTTTGCTGCTGCTTGAATTTTGTGATGTATGTTATACTTTTTAAGTAAATGGTTAACAGTTACGGCAATATCTTTACCAGTATGAGATCCATTTGCAGGAACAAAATCTAATACCAGCGATTGTAAAATCCAATCATTGCCAATAAAATGAATAGTAGTGCCATAATAAGATTTATTGGATACTGAAGTCCAACCATCAAGAATAAGTGAAGAGTTAGAAATGTTTTTCGCAAGGACATTTTTAATTTTTTCTTGCATTATAGCAAACTCTTTCAGCACCTTCTCTTTCATCGCTGTTCGTATAGGCAGTACTACAGTGTTATTTAACACATGAAAAAAAATAAAAGGTAAATATTTGGTTGCTATTCATCCAACCAACATTTCATCCCATTCCTGTCCTTGCCAATTGACTGAAATAAGAATGGTTTCTTAAACAAGTACATTGTTAAACAAAGTTTACAGGTTTTGCAAAATAAATATGAATAATAAATACGAAAAGCCATAGATACTGAGTACGGTTTATACAAAGTCACGATAATCCCTGAAAGAAACAGTATGTAGAGGTTGCTGCTTAGCTTTTTATGTTAAGGAAGGTTATTCTTTTTAAAATGTATGAAGTGGTGTATGGGGTATAGAATATTTTGTTTAAATGTATCTTCTATACGTCTCTTAAGAAATATTTATCTTTATGTAAAAATGTAATCCCAAATTTTGTTGCATCGCCGTCGGTTGACGTATAATCGTAAACTTAATATGTTGGGTATTTTAAAAATTCATGCAATATTTAACGATTTTGAAATGTGCGAGCGTACATTGGACGACGTTCAATGAACTATTTTTGACGAGACAAAAGATGACATTCTTCCCAATACGATTTTATTAAATAGCTGCCTTTATAGCTGACAACTTATTGTAGCAAGTGATGGATAAACCAAGTACATACCTAGTTATAAATTGCAATTTTAACCAGGACTAAATACTTGCAGAAAACAGCGATTTAAAATTTAATAGATTTTGTAAAACTATGGTAAAAGATTTTAAACCCTGACTTGTCCGCCACTTAGTCATAATATTACATGATTTTTTTAATATAGTATACAATCTTTTGGTTTGAATGCGTTTAATTTGCATTTATTGTTATAAGAAGAATGTTGAAATTAATGGGCATTCTTATTAATTTATTACTTTCAGATGAAAGATTTTCAGTTCGTAATATTAAGAACGACTTAAAGAAAATACCTGAGATAGCAATCAAATAAAACGCAACCTATACTAAATTTATATTATCAGTTGATTAATGCAATCAATTTTTAGTACTTACAGATAGTAAGCTGATTACATAATTTATTTCTTAGCATTTACTTTTATTTTCCATAGTGTTCAAATCCAAATATATTAAGGTAATTTTCACTTGATTGCTTCCGAACTTTTGGGCTACAGTTACTAGCCACTTACAACAGAAGCAATTTAATTTATTCTAGTTTCAATGTTTAAAACCGCATATAGGTACTATCTGAATGTATTGCTCACATAGCAATTGGTGGTTCAAAAACATTGTTGCAACTTGCAGAGAATTTTAGAATTTGAGAAATCTCGACCCGAGATCGAGAACGAGACAAGAAACATCCTTCGAGAACGAGAGCTCTACCAAGTTCTCGTCTCGAATTTTGAGACGAGAACGAGAAGTAATTATTTTTTCTCTGGTTCTCGTTTTGTGGCATCACTAGAGCCAGAGTTACTCTGCTTAAATATTTTAATTTTGGGTTGAAGATGTGACAAAAATATCACAGACTGGTAAGCATTATTTTAACTTTCCATAAATTTTAATTTCAATTAATATTCTAAAATATAATTTGTCATTAAGCGAGTAAAGTAGAAGTTGGTGAAAGGAGTATAACAAAATTCTTCATTGATCAGATAAAAGATCTACCTATATGGGGTTTTATAATATTGTGTAACGGTATAACGTTTTTTTAATTTTCGTAAAACAAGCCGGAAGCTAATTTATATAAATTTATTGTTGCAACCTATCAAAAAGGATCTACAAGACACGTTTATACGTCGCAGATCTTTGTAACACAAGAAATATAGCATGAGCTTTTAGGTAACTTTTGATTTATTATGGTAAACTGATCTTAAAAATTTTATGTTTATCGAAGTAACATCAACAAATATATCATCCTTTTATTGTTTAAAATATGCCATTTCTTTCTCTATTTTATCATACCGTGGGTCTCGTTTCGGCTTGTATCATCCTTAACGTCATCATCATCATTCGGTCTTTAGTCCTAGAACTGGTTGGACGCGCACCCTCATTGTTTCGTAGTCTGAACCAACCTACACATTTCCCTGATATTTGCACAGTCTGCATCTATCACTATCTGTGTGCGAAAGTCTGATCTCGGTCTACCTCTACCTTTCTTTTCCTATCACTGCTTGTAATATATTCCGTACTATTCCCCAGAAATGCCTTAGAACGTATCTCGTCCTTCTATTTCTTCTATTTTTTTTTCGTTTTCCACAGATATCTTTATTCCTCTACTATTTCTACAACCTATTTGTTAATAGCTTTGTCTGTCCATGCTACAATCTTCATACATCTAAAGCAAAACATTCCTGTAGGCTTCTATCTCTTTCTGTCACCTTTTCCTACTGCCCCTATTTCATAGACGTACTGTGCTGTTCTCCACACTATGCTCTGAACAGTTTTCTTGTTGTATCTATGTTCGTTGTCTTTGAACATAGCTGCTGTTCTTTCTTGTTTGATGCAGTTCGATCACTTTCTATTGTTTTACAGTTATAAACCTAATTTTCCCGATATTCAGTGGTATGTGAAGGGAGGTAAGCAGCCTTTGACTGCCAAGTTCCCCAGCACTTGAACCTTTGTCGAATTAATAGTTTTTCCAATTTATCCTTTCGCACAATCAACATTAGTTAAAACTATTTCACAACCAACACCTATAGTTGTTTATAATAATCAGATTTAAGAGCACTTATTATTTCGTCATTGGGTTTTACGTCTTTGAACTGGTTGGACTTGTAGATCAGCTCATTTATGTTCTGAGCTAAAACAGCCTATATACAGCTCGATTCCCTTATATTGTTTTCTAATTATATGCCCTATATCACCGAAATTCAGTGGTATGTGAAGGGGGTTAAACAACATGTGGCTGCCAAAGATCCCCCAACACTTAGACATTTGCCGTATTAATGTTTTCCAGTAAATCCTTTTGTATATTTCACATTAGGTGAGAGTATTGCAAAACCAATATCTGTAGTTGTTTATAATAATCCCCATGTTTAAGTGCAGTTATTATTTTTATCATTAGTTTTTCCATCTTGCGACAGGTTGGAAGGGTACCTCCATTGACTTCTATTCTGAGCTAGCATACACATTTTCCTGAAATTCTTACAGCCTACAACTTTCATTATCTGTGTGCAGTAGTCTTACCTAGGTCAACCTCTATTTTGCTCTTTTCTTATATCTGCTTCTAATATATTCCGCACTATTCCCTCATGTCTTAGTATGTGGACTATCATCCTATCTCTCCTATTTTTTACTGTTTTTCACATATTTCTTTCTTCCCTTACCATTTCTAGTACCTCTTTGTTCTTAACTTCGTCTGTCCATAATATCTTCACCATACGTCTGTAACATCACATTTCAAAGGCTTTTACCTTTTTCTTGTCTGCTTCTCCTACTGTTCAGATAAAATTCGTCAATGTTATAGATCAATTATATCTCATGTTACTTATAGCTGATTTTAACTTTCATATACTTACAGTACGGATATTTTTTCTTAAGTAATCATTTTTAGCTTGAAGCCTGTATTATATTTATAAGAGAATTTGTAAGAAGTTTAATAATTTAAAAAATACTAAATTCGTGAAAATTATGAATGAAGTGGTAAATTTATGTTAGCTAGAGGTTTTGCTACTGACCCTCAGTCAGACAAGTTACAACTATTCATTTTGCTGTAAGCGGTACAAACGATAGTACTATCGAGTTCCGTCCCAGTCCGACTAGTGTTCTGCTATTGATAAATATCTATCTTTATTTTATGTTTGTGCTAATACTGTATTTTATTTTTCAGCTAGGTAAATTGTTGCGGGTATCCATATTTTGCTACTACCCCCCCCCCCCCACGCTCTCCGACTCTCGCTAGCCGTGTCACTCCTTCTCCTCCCCTTGATTTATGACAACCTGATCATTTACTTTGTCAAAAAATATCTGGCGTTCAAATTGGACGTTCACTTAAAAATACCCGTGGCATGTTTATGGAGATGAAGGTGGAGAAGGATGTGATACGTGGTGGTGTATGTGAGAAACTCTGTTTGTACCCCAGCGCGCCCCAGAGTGTGCACCCCGGAATGGGTGTGGCAATTAGAGGCTCAACAAGAAATAGTACCTATTTCCGACCATTAGGGATCACTATAGAATAATCGGTTTAGATTGAAAATCTTTAAAAGTCATGTTCCATGTACATATTATCATTAATATGCTATTTGGGTGCAAGATAGCGTTATGCATTAACTAATCGTCATGTTTACACTTATTGACAAATAGACAGTGTTTTCTTTATATGCGTAAATAAATTACAACTCTACAAAGTTTAGACTCTTATCGCTATATTAACAATGTCAAAAGATGTAGGTCAACCGTCGAGCAATGCATAAACATTACAGTCCCTTGATAGTCAAAGGCACAATTTATATGGCCCAAGGTAGATGGATTTTACGGCGATCGGTATTAAAGTTAAACTCCTCTGTGTTGATAGGTTTCCAAGGAGATATTTAGGTATCGAATGTTGCTATGGACCGAGAGCCGCAGCCACAAACACTGCTCAATATTGCGTTTATTTATCGAACCCCGTAAGCTTAATAAATACAAACTATCGCCAATGTATTTGAGTACAAGATAGTACAGTGCGTTAGCGTTTACTTAAAGCCTACTTTTCGGGCTTTAGAGGTCAAAATGGAACTACGCCGCGATCACTATGGACCCAGTATTCGTCAGAGGTCCACATAATGAAGTACCATGTGCACAAAGGCCAAAACAACAGAGTAAATATCTTTAAATACTTCTATAGATGAATTATTGCTATTAAGTTAATATTAACAAACCATACAGTATAAAGTAATCCTGTGAGTATTTTTTTATATAATAATAATCTATTCCCAATTTGAAGATTTCCTACTGGGTATTCTGTGTCAGGGGAGCTTTGCCATCATAGCGCCCGCTGTTAGATATAAATCTGACAACGAAAATCAGAGAATAGCTTAATATTAATACAATATCACAAAACTGGGTTTAACTACTATCTTTAAGTAAATTATCTTTGGTACATAAATGAATGCCACGGGATAAGTTTTATGACAACTGAGCCACTACAACTGCGTAAACCCGGAAATAGTGAGTAACATGGGACGACTGTGAAAACACGGTGAGCTGGCACTTGGTGGGGTTGGGTCTGGCTAAAAGGGTATTCACGAAGTAAGCTGCCCATTCCCTCCATTTTTGTAGTAAGTAACCCAACTGGCAGACTGTTCTCAAACTGTCTAGCCCACGAAATTGTACAAAAAAAGCCTAATAGACATTTATGTTCTATTTCTTACTACTAAAAATTGTACTTTCCCATACTTACCTTAAAGTGTGGTATAAATATGTAACTAAAGCACTTAACGGTTAATCAGCTAAAACAAAAACAAAACATTAAAGAGATGTATAAGCTGAAAGTGTAATGTAGCTCTACTACATGATATTAAAAAAAGATTTAACGTGGTATACAAAATGTAAAAGAGCCCCTCAAAAAGGACTCGAGACACTCTATGCGCATTTAATACATCATTTGCCTAATTACTAGTACTCAACTTTACATATAAAATCGAAAACCTCTCAAAAGAAGTTTTGGTCATTATTGTCAGATACGAAGTTCACTCATCCTGCGTGACCCCTAGATATATGTTGCTCAATTAATAAACGTAGACCAGAATTCCTTTACAAAGAGCAGGAGGTGGAGGTGCTGTGTGTAGGTGGAGATTGTGTGCGGAGTTATAGGTCGTATGTTAAGGTAATGTGTGGAGGTGTAGATACAGGTGTAGATTGTATATGGAGATGGCGGTAGTGTTTATGGTAATAAAGGTGGAAAAGGGTGTGGTATAAAGTGGTGTATGTGAGAAGCTCGCCGACTATAATTCATCTATAAAAGTATTAAAAGCTATTTACTATGTTGTTTTGGCTTTTGCACGCATGATAGTTCATAATGTGTGTCTCTGACGAATGGTAGTTCTATGGTGATCGCGGCATAGTTCCATCTCGACGTCTAAAACTCGGCAAGTAGGCTATGAAGTAAACGTTAACGCACCGTACCATCTTGTACTCAAACACTACGGCGATAATTTTTGCTTATTAAGTTTGTAGGATTTGATAAACAAACACAAATTATATATATATATATATATATATATATATATATATATATATATATCCCCATTTTACTCTACCAGGTGGAAGGTCTGTTACAATGATTACCTAAGTGTGTTGAGTAATGTTTGTGTCTGTGGCACTCGGTCTATAACGAGATTCAATGTTTCCTTGGAAACCATCAACACTGGGGAGCTTAGCTTTAATACCGATAGCCGTAAAACCCGTCTAGCTTTGGCTACATCAATTGTCCCTTTGAATTCTAAGGGGCTTTAATGACTATAAATTACTCAACGGTTGACCTTAGTCTTTTGCGATTATTAATATAGCGGTAAGAGTCTAAACTTTGTAGAGTTGAAATTTATTTACGCATATAAAGAAAACAGTGTCTATTTTTCAATAGGCGTAAACATGATGGTTAGCTAATCCATAACGCTACCTTGCACTCAAATAACATAATAATAATAATACGTAAAAGAAACGCCACCTTTGAAAATTCCTTTTGGTAATATTTTCAGTCTAAACCCATTATTCTCGATTGATCTCTAATGATCGGAAATATCTACGATTGCTTGTCGATCCTTTAATTGCCGCGCCCACTCCGTCACTCAGTCGAGCGCCAGGGCACGTTCGGAGCTCACCAGAGCAGGGCCTGGTGTGCGCCGGGGTACGAACGAGGCTTTTCACATACACCATCACATAGTACATCTTTCTCTACCTTCATCTCCATAAACACAACTTTTATCTCCACATACCATCTACACCTCTATTTCTACTTTCACACACCGTCTCCACATTCCTGCGCACATAACCTCCACCTACACACACCACTCCACCTTCAGCTCTTTGCAAAGGAATTCCATTTACATTAATTAATTGAACAACATACAGGTATGGATCACGCAGGGTGAATGACCTTTGTATCTGACAAAAATAACCAAAATTGACTTAGAAATTTTCATATTATAAGAAAACAGGTTTTTGTGATCATGATAAGTTGCTTATCTATTAACCTTAGTTAAATTCGGTCAAATCAAAGATACGTTAAAATGGAGGACCTCCCCAAACACGACCTCATCACCATGGTGGCTCTGATATCCTTTCACAAATTTGATTATTTAATCCTATTTTATATAAATTAGTCTAAATAAAATCCAACCTAAGCTTAACTTCTATTAACGCTCAATACACGATATACAGATACACATGTACTGACCTTAGGAAAAGAAACAATCTGAGGTTTTAACACCAAACTGGCCTGGAATTGCTAAAAAGAAAACTTTAAAAGAAAATTGGATAATACTACTTCCACACTAATTTTTTTAGTGTCCGAAAGTTGATAGTTATATTCTGAATTCCATTTCTAAAAATGTCAACAATAAACCAATGCGTGGGTCGATACAGTTCTTCAGGTGCGCATTCCAAGGTCCTTTAAACATACAAACTTTGTTGACTCTGTAATTATATATGTTATAATATCGATTTTATATTAAAAATTAACCTATACATCAATTGATCATAAAAAACCTTCTAATTGCATTTTCTTTTACTACTATGCTTAGGAATAAAACCTTTTGTTGTAAGTTTTAGGTTCTAGGCTCAAAAGTCCAACAAAATTAATGTTAGCTTTTCGCCAGCGTCCTCTAAATAATTACAAACCTATTAAAACTCGCATCTCAAATGGGTATACTTCTAAACTACAAAAAGTTTATTTACTCACAGCTCTGTCGTACAGCCCATTTTCACTAAAAAAATTATAGAGACGTTCAGGAGCACCAATACTCAACACAGCCTCCAAGAACACCAACTCAGTAGCGCAATAAAAAATTCCCAAAATTTGGTGGGTGAAGTTGCAAATTTAATATCCTTATATTTATTTATCTTGCCGTAATTATCATTTTATGAATTTTTCACCGGCGCGGCGGTTAAATCCACGAACACATAAATGATATTCTTACTGTGTACCCGCAAATAAAAAAAAACACCACGGCCGCATGCGACACAACCCCAACCTAGATAACTCTACCAGATCTACGTCTTTCAGTTGTTATATTTAACTTCTTAACTTCAGACTTTCAACTTTGAATTATGTACCCGCGTACTGTCAAGTCGTTTCTTATTCTTCCATTCACGAGGCTATTATGTTGTCTGATGTTTTACGCAGATGTTGTATTCGACAATTCGTTACTTTGTACAAATCAATAATATTGCTGTATTGTTGGGTTATTCCGCTTGTAACGTTATCTAATCTTAGAAATTTTAACTGATGTCAGACGTATTTTAAATATTTCGTACCAAAATTAATTTTATCCCGCCCGGTTACAATTTAAACGCAACTACATTCTTTTGTTTCAATATAACTACAAAATTAATAATTTCTAACGGAATTTTTAGGAAGGTTTCCCTAAAAACTGCCATTATTTGAAGGCATTTTTCTATGATAGTGCTACATGAAAATTACTGTTGCAATTGTGACGTGTCCGCACTCCCTTGATTGTAGACATAGGCAACTGAACAATGTAATTATCTTTCCGTGGGAAAAGCATATTTGCATCTTATCAATGTCTAATGCAGTTTTGAAATAACTAATTTTCTTGTGTTATTCTGTTCTATAATGTATTGTAAAAGAAATAATGTTATAGCCTTTGTGGTTATAGTTTATTTTTTCTTTCCTTTACAGAAATCAAGAAATTGAAATTTCATGCTTAATTAGGGTTAAATATTTGTAAATGCATTGTATACAGGGTATGTCCTCATTTATCCCGACCATCTGAAATTATTAGTGTTATTTGCTTATCTGTTATATGTCTAACGTAATGCGAACGCGTTACAGAAATACTACACAATAAAGTCACTTTTAGCATTTCCTGTTGATTTTGCTACATAGCGTTTTAAGATTTGTCCTCTTTATGCACATCCCGATGTCATACTTCGAACGCCTTACCCATTCAAAAACAAATTAAATCTTGAAAACTGCACGTATGCATCATGTATGCAGATTCTCATATAAATTTTGCAGCGAGTTCTCAAAGCGATAGTACTAATGCAATTACTGCCCATACAGCAAAGCGTTTATATAACTTCCAGCGAACACTGTAGTTTACAATTCAAATAAAGGGTTCATACTGCGGACAACAATAAAAGATATGGGTAGCAGATTAGATGTGAATTATGTTCTTTAAGGGAAGTTTAATAACGTGCTTAATTTATTATATGGGATTGCTAGCTGCGGCTTTTGTCGAATTTATATGAGAAACTGACAAAGATTAAATTGAAAGAGCTAAAATGTGTGTGTAGAAGAGCTTACAGTTCCATTTCACCTAATAAAACTGTCTACATGAACGTTATGTTAAACTGAAAGCGATAAGGAGCGCGGCAGATTTCACCTTTACTTGCATTCATCTTGTCATGTATCAAGCATTGTCATAATACTCTTTAGCTAAGATTCAAAATTTTCTTGCACAAAAATTATCTAGTTTGAAAGTAGTGTATTTATGGTTTAATCAGCACCTCATTTCTACCAGAATCCTCATTTCCACACACATCTGGACCAAAAAGTTTTCTTCGACTAGCCATTTTCATCTTTCGAGATAAATATATCTTAAATTTTTCATCTTTCGAGATAAATGAGCATCCTCATTTCCACACACGAGATAAACCTATTTTTAAGATTTTTTTACCGCTAACATTCTGGACCAAATAGTTTTCTTCGACTAGCCATTTTTTATCTTTCGAGCTAAACCTATCTTGTTTGGTATAAATTAATATTAGAATTTTCTCAGCTACCCGAATTTCTAGGAATTTTTTAGATTGCACCATCCCTAAGGGAGCTACCCTGATTTTAAGATTTCTTACCTGTAGCGACTTTTGAGCGTTCTTATAAAATTTTTTAGTCTA